>CM051272.1:43228250-43340750 GCA_027921565.1 Artemia sinica | reverse complement strand
TCTGGTAGCCATTGGTGTATTTAAGTGCATCTGTAATTAACTCTAATTAGTGTTAACTGACAGAGTTCCAAATAGGAAGTGTTTACTGGGATATAATGAAGGTGCTTAAATATTGTAATGATGAACATGATCTTGACTGGTTTTTTGTTCAAGAATTCGTAGGAGGTCTCTCTTTTTTTTGAAGCGAGAAGTTAATTACTTTTCTCTCTTTTTATTTTAAACATAATATGCCGCTTAAATAGAAACATTATGTTTCTTGCCGGCAATTTGTTGCGTCATCCCTTTGAAACTTAATCTAGAATTTTTAATCATTAACAGATTATTACACACTAAAAATATTTATACTTTTAATAGAAGTCACAAAACTTAGATATAACATTAAACCACTAGTTAAAACATAAAGTTACTTCTAAATATAAAAACACAGTATATACACGAGCATTTTTAGTAAACTTACACAAGCATTGTGAAGTCACAAAACTTGGATAGAACATTTATAAAAAAAATAAATTTGGTGAAAGTTTTAAAAGTTATTTTAAGACACCATATAGTAATATAACAATGCACGAAACATTTTTTTTTAAATAAAACACTCAAAATACCAAAATACAATAAACTTATGTGGATAGTTAAGATTATATATATGTTAATTTAAGTTATGTTGATACACAACTTAATTGTAATCTAAATTTACCCAGATCTTTACTACGATACTTATATTTCATTTATTTCTTTCAGAGTTCATGAGAACTGCTTGTTCCTTTTTACATTAATAAGCAGTACTCAAATGAAGGGATTCAACAGCAATTCCAATGAAGAATGGGTATTCCCTGGACGGTAAGATAAGATATTTATTTCAAAAAATGATTATTACAAAGATCTAGAATATAGATCTTTGACCTTACTATTATAATAATTAGAAAAGACTCAGTAACATAAGGCTTATCTGCAGAACAGGTTTTAAATTTTTTTCCGGGAAATGGGATTCATAATTACTTCTCAATAAATTTTGGACGGACAAAGCCATGCAGTCAACGTCATTTGTTTGATACACAGTGGATCAATTTTCTGTAGTAATCCAGGAGCCAAAATTGAAAAGTCCTGAGTCAATAACAGGTCTAAAAGCGGTGTCAGTTATAGAAAACGACTGTTTAACTTTAGCCAGCGGAGATAGGAGAAGGCGAAAGTGGTAACTACCCCCTAGAGGGGGAAGAGTGGAGATGGTTTTGTAAAACTTCGAAAGATTAGTGCAAATTAAATCAAGAGTAGTATTGCCTTTTGTAGTTGGGACCTTATCGACCTGTTTTAAATTAAAAGCATTACATGTAGAATCAAGTTTTATATCGTTTGTATCACCTATCAGGAAAATTCCTGCATTTGGGTATTTTGATAGTACAAAGTCAGCACTGGCATGTAATGTTTCGATAAAATTTATTTTGTCAGCGGATCTCTGATAAGGGAATAATAAAAACAACACAGGATAATTAAATTTAAAGGACGTGGCAAGACTTTAGGTCGAACACACACCCACATAATCTCATCAAAGGGAGCAAGACACGGAATTGAGACTTCACTTGGGTACAAGTCATTACGGACAAAGAACAGAATTCCGACACCTCTCTTACCCAGAGGGTGGTTTTCTGGTCTGAGTTTAATAAATTGAGAAAAATAGTTAATCCTTAACATGTGCAAATTTTGAGCTTGAACTTCAGTAATAGCGATTACATCTAATCTATATATTTTAGAAAGGGGGTCTAATTTATTAAGTTTTTCAAAGTTACCGCTTTCAGCGTTGCTCAACAAAAGTGTGGGGAAATGAAAGTGACTTGTGAAGGTATTGTTTTTACACTTTACTTTTTTTATATCACAGAAGGGTCAGGAGTTCTAGCGGAACTCTTGACGGGGGCTAAGCTTGGATAGTCAGAACATGGGACAGGGGGATCAAATCCATCTTTTTCAAATGCAAAGGTATTGAATTGAGTAAGTACTAGTGGAGACTCTAAACAGCAGTAACTAAGTAGCGGCTGAGTTTGGGGTGAACTAGAGGAATCAAGAGAGATGAGGTTAATTTTGCAGGGGAAAGGTACGAAGAGTCCACGTTGAGTGGGCACGCAAGGTGGTGGGGAATGATAGATGGAAGGGTAGGAAAATGTTGGAAAGCAGCCAGAGAGGTGGGTGGGTTTATCTTTGAAAAAGAAGGAAGGGGGTATGGAAGTGGATATGGAGGCGGGGATATCCTTTGGATAGATACTCGATTGGAAAGGATTGGATGGCTCGTGGGCTTTCTTGTGTGTGAGTGATGGTATAAAAAATATTTTGTAGGATTGGCAGAATTTAGGCGGTCTCTGGGTAGCCCAGTTTTGTGGAACCTACTACGACTCTTAATGGGCAATTTGATATGAGGTTTTGCACAGTCAAAGCATCTTCCACAAAATTGTTTACAGATATCAACATGGTGGTATTTACACAGATTATTTGTACAACGGCTAAAGACATGAAACTTACAAATGTGTAGATATTTACAATTACTAGACATACATCCACTGTCTAAAAATCTAAAGCACACATTAGGCTGACTACCCTTAAGATCACTGAACTCATTTTTTTAATATATGACTGCATTGGGTAAGAATTTCCGCTTGTAAATACTTGACTGAAAAAAATATAAATATTTTTAGTTTTATAACTTTAATAAATCAAATAATATTAACATTTTGATTACTAAATATCAGTATATTTATATTAAACTGACAATGCACATTCATTTGTATTTTTTTCGGTAAAGTGCAAATTATGTTCCGGCCTTGGGAAGGTATAGGGGTTTTGAGCCCAACTTATGTTATTTTCTGCTCGTTTTGAATTTGACTCTGTTATTTATTGTAATTTCTGTTCGTTTTGGGTTTCATTTTTTTATGGATGCTGATTTGTGGTAGTTTCGCGCTTGGTAGATTATTTGATTTTATTTTTGCTCATTTTTTGTTTAATGGAGTTCTTTACTTTTCTTTGAAAACTTATTTTTTGGAAAAAGTTTTTTTTTAATTAATTGGCAAAAATAACGAAATCCTAAGCATACCTTATGCTGAATGATTTTTTTTTTCAGTAGTTTTTTTTCCAGAGTGTGTCACACTTCGTTTTGAAAAGGCTCCTAAACCTTTAAATTTAACTTATGAATTTTCGATCAGTTTTACCACCTATAAGATTTCATCTTTAAATGGTAAATATTTTCAAAGTTCTATTTGAATTTTACAAGAAATGAGGGAAATTCGAGAGCGCAATTTTGACAATAAAACACTCACTTTTTATGGTCTTAAGATGTTTGTGGGTTTATAGTCGGCACCACATTAATAATTATCGAAAGCATGGGAAAAGAGTAAATAAAAATGTAAGATAGATGTAATAGATGTGCTTCTAAACTTCAATTGTTTTACCTATTATTTCTCTCTCTCTCTCTCTCTCTCTCTCTCTCTCTCTCTCTCTCTCTCTCTCTCTCTCTCTCTCTCTCTCTCTCTCTCCTCTCTCTCTCTCTCTCTCTCTCTCTCTCTCACCAACTTTCACTCTCAGAAGATTTTTCTTAACTCTTAATTTTAGGGGTTGGAAGGGTCCTAGTGAGAACTCATTTCTCGATGTACAAGCATCATGCTCAGGCTGCTGTTCTGGTTCATCAATAATATTTTCAATTATCAAATAGCAGATCTGGCCATAAATGTAATCTATCCTGGAGCTCAGCCCTTAGATTTTTATGTCTGGGGGTTGGGCACTCTTTTAGGCCAGATCTAGTCTGCATGATGTGGATATGGTAAGTATCAGTTAAGTATGATGTAATTATTAGTTGAAAATGAAAGTCATTTCATCTCATCTGTTACAGCTACTGCTGCAATGATATTTAGAAGAATTTGCTTTTATTTTTAGATTAGCAAAAACTTGTTGCGAGAAGAAAATGAGTCGAATAAGAAGTCAAACTTAAAATGAACGCAAATTACTGAAGGTGGAGAAATCAAACCAAAGACCAAGCATATATTATAATAAATACAAAAGTTTAACTCGAAATTTTCCTGGTGAACGATGTTTTGAAACTAAAAAGAACATAAATTATCACAAATATAAGCTGTACTGCCGCTCCCTCAGAAACCTCAAATCAAAGTGGAAGCGAGTCAAAATAAAATACCGTGTTTTATTGTTTCTTCTATGTGTTATTGAAGCCTATTACTGGGCTGAATAATCTTCTACGCTTGACGGTAACCAGAGTAGAAGGAGTGGTATAAATTTACGAATATCTTAGGTAGAGGTTCAAAATTTGGGCTGTTTTGCTGCAGTAAGCTATGAAACTCACCACTTTGCAAACTAAATCCCTATCTTTAGCTAGGAAAAGTTGCATAGAGTATATTTTGAATAATGATAAAAAATGATTTCTTTTTATTCTAGTTTTTTTTTTATTATTGGCTAAACTTAAAACCATTGAGGGATGGGTGGGGGAGGCTAGTATTCTAACTTAGTGATTTGCATGCCTGTAAAGAAAGCAAACTTCTTGTCGTTTCTCAGTAAGGAAAATTTTTCCTCTGTAAATTTACAACCAAGTTTGTCGTGAAGAATAGCCCAAAGAATTAAAATTTATCAGAGGATATTCTGTTATGAGAAGATTGCTAATGCTAATTAGAACGCACACAATTTTTATTTTAAAAGTATTTTATTCTTTTTTCTAGAAATGCCTTAGTATGTTTTCTGGGCAGCGTTTTTATTTTATTTTTCTAATTTTGTAATCTAATTTCACCAATCCTTGGACTTCAATCTAAGAAAAAGGCAAATCAAATTTCACACGTGTAATTCAGTTGGTGGATGAAACGGAGTTCAAGCCATCGAATAATATTGGAGTTTTTGTCTTCCATTGAAACATTAATAGCTTATATCTGCCAAAAAAAAAAACAATAAAAATTTCTTGAGAAAAAGTAATCTTAAATTTTGTTCAAATATTATGAAATATCAATTGGCGATTTGAAAATTTAATATAGCTATTTACTTCCTTAACATTTGAAAGGAAGGGCATTTTGTAGAAAATTGCTTTTCTACTTGAATTGTAATTGGTTTGCATAAATATATAAATTTCAAAAACAAATTTGTGTCTGCAAGTAGTCCCTTAGAAAAAATTTTACTTTAATTTTGATATCTATAATACTGTTAAAAGAACATATCTGTTTGTCAGTATGTGGCAAATGACACTTGCATTTAGATGGTTTTGAGGGGAGTGGCTGTCCACTCATAACTTTGGAAATTTGTCCTCATTTTAAGTTTGACTTTGTTATCCATTGTAATTTCTGTTTCTTTATAGGATTAATTTCTTCATTCATAGTATTTTTTGTTTGTTCTAAAATTGACTTTTTGTTATAAGGTAATTTCTCCTTGTTTTAAGCTTCAGCGTCGCTTTAATCATTCAGGATTAATTGATGTTTTTGTCAACGATAATTTTTGGCCTAGATGCTTTTGTCTCATTTCTTCTCTGTTTGTTCACCTAAATTAAAATTATTAAAAGACATGGATTTACCAGAGCCACGCTTATATCTTTCGGCATAGCTTTATTTCAGTGGAGTGTCAGGATAGCTAAGAAGTACATATGACTGAAACAGCAATTATAGTTAAGTATCCTTAAGGTAGTCTAGTAAAATTAATGATCTTTTTTTTATTTAGGTTTTTTATATATTTAAATCCGCTATTTATAAAATTGTGGAAAATACGGGTAGTGTTATGCCCACTTATTCCCAAAGCTATTTTGTCAATATAATCTTCCGTAACCTAGTTTGCAAGTTCACTTGTATCATCTTACAGGCTTATAAAGGCTGTAGCCCAGAAGCCCTCATTTGCGGAGGCCTACTGTTTACTTATTTCAAAATATGAAAGTTTTTAACAGTCACGAGTTCCTCTATACTTTTCAATTGTAAATTTCTGACTTTATCATGATGTTTCTTAAATTATTTTATCAGGTGAAACATGTGGGGATCAAACTCTGCTGTAAATGTAGAGTATGCTTGCTTATGGTTTATGCTCACTATGCATGTTTTTACCGTTTTTAAATAAACCGCGTACCGTCTTCAATTTTTGACTAAAGATGACAATTTTGGTATTATTCAATAGCTGAGGCTTAAATTTATGAATTCGCCAAATTATATTTTTGAAATATGATTAAATTTTTTTTAGACAGAAAAATACATTTTTAAAAACACAGAATTTTGCGACTAATCTGAAGCTACTATTTTGACCGAATCACAGTATATATATTAGCAGTATGATCTTTCCCTATCTCACCCATTATAAAAACCCGGACCAAGGTGCCATTGCTCCAGAGAATGTATAAACCGGTATAAACATAAGCGACATTAGATCTTTTCAAGGGTAGACAAGTCAGATCTCTCTTGAACGTGAAACTTGGCTTCAACGTTGGAACACTACTTTTAAAGAAACCAAGTTTAAACTAATTTATTCCAATAAACACATGAAAATCGGTAATTAGTAGTGCAATGTTATTATTAGATCTTTTTAGGAATTAAAAATAGGTTTCAAAGTCTCAAGTTGGTTTCAAAGGCATTTTGAGAAAGTTTCTGCAAAAATACGTGTTCCAGGGTAATTGGACCGCTGATGGCAGATCAAATAAGAGGAGATGTTTGTATGCGCCGATATATATATATATATATATATATATATATATATATTATATATATATATATATATATATATATATATATATATATATTATATATAATATATATATATATATATATATATATATATATATATATATATATATATATATATATATATATATATATATATATATATATATATATATATATATATATATATATATATATATATATATATATATATATATATATATATATATTATATATATATATATATATATATATATATATATATATATATATATTATATATATATATATATATATATATATATATATATATATATATATATATATATATAATATATATATATATATATATATATATATATAATATATATATATATATATATATATATAGAGAGAGAGAGAGAGAGATTTATATATATAGAGATATATAAAGAGATCTATATATATATATAGAGATATATAAAGAGATTTCAGAATTCCGCTCAAATATGGAATCATAAAAATACCTTGAATGTTTCCTCACCTACTTCAGTTAATTATGCAAATTCGAAATAATAGGGAGGGGATAATTGTAAAGAAAGTTGATAATTTAATTAAGAAGTGTCTTGAAATTAAAAGAAGTTTGGGTTTTCAATGGGTCAGGGACCTGACCCCATCTGCCTAGTCTTTAGGAATGAGTTCATAAGCAGACTTGTAGCCTACTCTATGCAGATCTTAGCCTTTTTTATTTAAACTAAAAAAACAGGTACTAGTCTATTTTGTCTTTTTCTAGACTTAAAGCAAATATTGAATTTATGGTCTCTTCTGAAGGAAAACTGCTAAACGAACAAAGGTAGTATTATATTATCAGTAATCTATATTAATAATAATAGTATTAAATTAGTATATTATAGTAGTAATATGTTCGCAATTATATTGTCAACACTTAGACGAAGCTTAATTTCGTCAGGGTTAAGATCGCAGAAGCCTGCTTTACTTACTTAATCAAGTAAGTAAGCCTGCTTTATTTACTTACGCCTGCTAGTCCGGGTTGCGCTGAGAACGTCTTCAGCCGTCTTCACATGGTGAGCAGTAGGAACTATTTCATCAGAAAGCGAAATTCCAATTTGCCCAATAATTTTCTGAGAATGCCATTCCATCGGAGCTTCGACCTTTTTTTTGGATTTCCAGCCACTACTGCTTGGTTAATTATATTGATTGGTTAAATACTGATTACTAATGGATAGTCCGGTCCTGGCAGCTTCTTCCTGAAGTGTGTTCAGAGTCAAGATTGCAGAAACCTATATGTCATCGGAAACGTAACATAAATTTAAAAATTTCACATAAATAGAACGTTTTTAGGACCTGACCATGAAGAGTAAATTTTTATTTGAAACTTAACAAAAGTATTGCGAAAATAGTCTGTGGCAACCCTGCGTATGCGTCTGTTGTTTTGCTGATGATAGCGCTGCTCCCACTGCTTCGTGTTCCATGCATAGAACGGAGGCCACTTTCTGAACGACCCTCGTATGTTTTCTTTTTTGTGACACAAAATTTGGTGGTAAAATCAGAATATGAATAATCAATTCCTTGCTGGGTCGTCCAACTTCTCAACATAAGAAACATGATTACCAGGTTAAATCCTCGGATCAGTAAATTTTTCTGATCACTTGTAAAAAGATCATATATTATCTTAACTTTGGATGTTTCACTCCAAAGATGAGCACTACGGAATTATCGAGTTTTTCCTGGGTCGTGTAATATGTCAATGTATGTGACCTGATGACCAGGTTTAATCGTCAGATTAGTCAATTTTTTCGTGTGCTTACAAAAAGGTCCCTATCGTACGGTCATTGCTAAGTTAGCGAATCAAGCTGGCAAAATGATCACCTCGATCTTTTTCTTTCGGGATTCATGAGATCAAAGTGATGGGGTCCTGTCCTACATGTAGGCATGTATGGCGAAGGGGGGGGGGATCCAGTGCCTACCCAAAACGTCCAATTCTTTAATTTTTTCCATTATATACTATATTTTCCATAGAACTTACCAATTATTGGTGTTTATTTTTCAAATTTGAATCTTCTCCGAGGTTTTATTCTGCATTCAAGAAATAAATTCCTTGATAACTGAATACGCTGGACCTCGATTTCAGTAATTTAATTTAATTTCTTGATTTAATTAGGACCTCGATTTAATTTCAATTTCTATTTTTCAGTTGTAAAAAGTAATTTTCTGTAAGTCTTTTTTATTAGTTTCTGTAGTTTTTTTTCTTTTCTTTTTTTTAGATATATAGATCATAGTTATCGGTTCACTGTAATTTACTTATTAATGTTTGAATACTTTTTTTTTTACAGGTGATAATCATAGTGATGAAAATATAGAACAAATTAAGAAGACCAGAAAAACGTGTAAATAGTGCATATGATGAATTTGTGTATTATTTATTATGCTTGTATATGTTATTCGTTTTTTTTTGTATTTTTCATTATTGTTTATTATTTTTACTATATTTCGAATTTATATTTTATAATAGTTTTTTATACCAGAACAATCATTTACTTTCACATTAAGGTAGACCTGGGAGCAGTTTTCTTTGGGTAAGGGGGCACAATTTATTCTTACAAATAGAACTAGTAAAAATAAATCTTAATTATCAGCAGTAGAAAGCATTATAGAACAAATTCAAAAGGAAAATTACATATTGAGCTAGAAATAAAAGAAACGTCTAAGTGTCATTCTGGCTTCCCCAATAGGCTTTGAAACTCATCATTATTTTCAGATGATATCTTCATGGGTTCAAGGGGTTGAGAGCAAAACTATAAATGGTTATCTCTATTCGGGGTCAAGAATGTGTAACATGACTACCTTTTGGCCATCTTCGTTCTAGTTTTTTTTTTTCAAAGTTTTATTTATCCATTTGTGGCGATGAAATATTAGATATTTCTAAAGTAATCCTTAAAGTAACGTTTTGTCACTTTAAAACGCAAAAAAACTATTTGCCACAAAAGGTAAATTCAGTGTTTTTGATCTAAGGCCATATCTTTTTTCTGATTGTTTGTAAGAATAAATATTTTATTCTCATTGATGCACAAACTTTAGATTCATTTTTTCTTCTTTTCCATTTAAAAAAAGTGGTTCAGTATAAACAGCTACTTTTAACATCTCAATAAGAATAAATTGAAAGTCTTGAAATCTATAAAACCGGAAGATAAACGGATTGCTTATACCAATTTAAAAAAAAAACACTTAAATCCCATTGCTCAGTGATTGAGGTGTTTTTTTTTTTTTTTTTTAGCGTCACAAACCAAAGCGGCCGACTAAACAACAAAACGCTAGCAGAAAAAGGGAGCTTTGCTCAAAAACTCCTTTTTTTTCTAAACTGTAAAGTCAAAGTAATTAATGAAAATACAATCCGAATAAACATAAATTACCCTGTGCTTGAACATACCAGTTATGCTCTTCTAGCCTAAATCTTTACGCTGCAGTTGAATTGAAGTCATCAAGTATTTTGCAGTAGGTTGCATCAAGACATGGCTAATTGTAGATAATGATGATATATTTCTTATTAAAGCTTTAACCTTTTTAGATTTTGAAGGTTTTAGTTCTCCTTCTCTGTGTCTTGAATTAAAGGCTATCTAAAACATTAATGGAATTTTCCTATCCCCAGCACTACATACTGCTTTTTACAAATGATTTGACAATGTTTTGGGGACAAAGGCGTACCTAGGTGCATTTTCTTTCTACAGTATAACACTTTAGACAAAACCAGGAAGGAGGGGTTTGAGGGAATAGCTAGACGCACCAGACTCAGTGCAAAAGCAATTACTTATGTTTACTACGTTTTCCTAAGTTAAAATGAATGAAAAGATACAGACAGAAAAGACACGCAAATGAAACCAAAAGCTTACCGGTTTTTTTTTTGTAAAAAGATCATGGTTGAAGCAATAGCTGCAATCTAGCAGAGAGTAGCACAAAGTAAGCAAAAGCTTACAAATAAATATTTCGAAAGAAATTTTCTAATGAAAAAAAAAAAATGGCCATTTATAGCTGATTCAGAAATGGTAAGCGTTAGTTTCCTTAATCCTTTTCTTAAAATATTATTTTGAAAACAAATTTACAAAAAGCTTAAAAAAAGAGCCAGAAACACCTCTAAAATCACATCCGAGTCCTTTATTTAGTGAACTTGGTTGAACCATCAGCCAATTATGCGTCACTGAGACCAATCTCAACCATAAAATACAGAGCAGTGAGGTCACCATTCAGGGATACAAGCTCCTAAGACGAGACCATGAACGCATTAGCGGTGCTAAATACGGTGGAGGAGGTGTTGCTGTTTATCTATAGAGCCATATATCATATTGATGCCTTAATTTACCAGATTCAGCAGGAGACTTAGCAAAAAAGCTTTGTGGGTTCGCGTGACCGTCCCAAATAAGTTTGTGATTGTTGGTACCGTATATAACCCACCAATCTGCCAGATCACTAGCTGCTTTGAAGTCTCCCTCGAATACATTCGGGGCAACTATGCTCAGTCTGCCATTATCCTCCATGGAGACTAAAACATTCATCATAGCAAGTTGATTCGCTGCAAAAATATTGATAAAGAGGGGGTCGTAAAGTAAGATCTGTCTCTCTCTTATAGACTGCAACAACATCAATTTTGACATCTATCATGGCCCAACCGGGTCATCTTGTCTTGACCTCTTCCCTACAGCTCATCCTTACTCCTTTGATACAACCGCTCATGCTTTCACAAGTGCCCATGTTGCCGTCATCGCACGTGGAATCCTTCTTATTCCGTCTCCAATAAAGCATGAACAAACTGGCAATACAATAAAAGTGACTGGGACGGTTTGAGAAACACTCTTTGTTCTCAGCAGTAGAGAGCCTCCCTCCTTGAAGGCTCGGAGATAGATACAAAGCTATCAGTGGGCCATAGTTGACTCTGTAGAAAAAACACATCCCTTCAAAACAGATCCAGATGCCCACTAAAGGACAAACCTTGGTTCAACACCCAGTGAAAGATGGCTATCCGAGTAAAGCAAAAGGCACACAAGCGATGACTTATAAAGAGCGAAGAGGACAGAATTCTTGAATTCTGGACGATGTGCCAATTTTTTTTGACTAAACCAATACTTTCCAGGATCAAACTAATAAATTTTCAAATGGGGATAAATCCATTTATTCAGACAGTGAAAAAATGGGTACTATAGTCCAGATATTTCGATCACATATACAGCGACCGTCATCAGCAGTAATACTAAAATAATATAATTGAAACTTAACATTTTTATACACAAAAAATAAATAACTTTAGGGTCATTCACAAATAATGAACTTCCGGATTATTCACTAGATTATTTTTAGAGAGTTCACTGACAAAGTTCATTCTAAGTCTTGATGTAAATTTCCTTCTTTAACCTTGCTTAAAAGTAAAACAAATTTCCTATAAAGGTGGTAAAGCCTTCCATGTCTTATAATTGCAAACGAAATTTTGAGATTATTGTTGTTCTCTTGGATGGTCTCATTTCCCCATATATACGACGTATTTTTGACACAACACCTTAAAATAGGTATTCTTTTCTTAGACCACACTGCCATTCTGTGACGAACAAATAAATTTTCAAATTGGGATAAATCCATTTATTTTGACAGTGAAATAAAATATCGGAAAAATATCGTAATATCTGGACTTTTGTGCCTGTTTTTTTCACTGTTTAAATAGATGGATTTATCCCCATTTGAAAGTTTGTTTGTTCTTCCTAGAACGGCAGTGTGGTTTAAGAAAAGAATACCTAGTTTAAGGTGTTGCGTCGAAAATATGTCCTGGATCGTATGAATTTTCTGCTTCTAATAGCCTTCACATTTTACAGCTATCTGATGCGATCGAAGCCACAGGTCCCAACAAAATACCAAATGTTGTCTTCAAATCCTGCAGTACTGAAATAGCTGGACCTTTGTCATTGATTTTCCGGATGTGTGTTCACTCTGGAACTTTCTCGTAATCATAGGAGTCCGTCCATGTTATTCCTACCCTAAGGCCAGATGATGATTTAACAAGCGTGGGTTCTTATAGGTCTATTAATCTCCTCTCCTGCGTTGACAAAGTCTATTACAGTGTCTTCAATAAAACATTCCATATATACCTGTATTAAAGTGACCTACTAGGCAATCGCCGATATAGATTCCACTGGAAACGCTCAACATTAGACTGACCAGTGGCCCATCATGAGAAGTGGATGAAATTCTAGCAATGGATACGACCTCAGACTATTATCATTCGACATTGCCAAGGCTTTTGACAGTATGATACCGTGGCATTCTAAAGAAACTCCATGCGTACGGTGTTTGTGGATTTCTGTTAAAAGTAATTAAGAACTCTCTTTTTGATCGTTCACTGTTGGTTGTCCTCAACGGGTCTATTTCCCACGAATATTCAGTGAAAGCACGGGCTCCCAGGCTAGCGCCTCGGGACCTAGCCTTTTCCTCATATACATAAACAAAATGAGAGACAACTTTGCAAGCGCTCTGCTCTCTTGACGACACCACGACGTTGTCAGCTGTCCCAAAACACGAAGACCCGACATAACCTATTTTGCTACAAATAGGTCTTTTAAAACTGAAAAATGGTCTTATGCATGGAAGATCATTTTTAATGCATCGAAATCAAAGAGGATTCTTATTACGCGATCAAACCTACCACGTGAACACCCCAGTTTCATTTTCAAAAATGAAACTATAAAAAGAGTCGACGAACTTCGTCCACTGGGGATTCATTCCTCCGCTGATCTCTCTCATGTACCACTCCAGAAGATCCAGAATAGGACGGGCTTCACCTCTACACATGACTCGCTTCAGTACCTAAATGTAAGGTTTATTGTTGCGTCGATGGCAATTTCTATAAGTACAAGAATTCGCCTCCCTAAGACGAGCTCTCTCGCATTGATTCCTCCTCCCTTCTTTGTTCAGCCATCAAGGCAGACACGACGGCTAATATATCGGTCCAATTATCTGAAGGAGGACATGCCAAAAACCGAGTACTTGAGGAACAGCTACATGTGACGTTGTTAAATGCTTCCGAACGAGGTAAATTAATATCGGCATGTTAGATATTTTTTCCACCTGGTGCCGTGAATAGAAAAATGTGTGCAAGATTATCTCAAACACTAGCGGGCATGTTCCAAACCCAGCACTCCATACTGCTAACACACGATTTGGCGATGTTTCCACTATAAAAGGATACTTAAGTGCGGTTTTTGTTCCACAGTAAACCACTTTTTAGACAAAAACTGGAAGGGAGGGGGGGGGTGTCTAGACGAATGAAACTCAACACAAGAGCCTTCTTGTCTTTTTCCTATTTTTCACTATGTTAAACTGAATGAAAAGGTACAAAAAAAATGTCTTGCAAATAAAACCAAAAGCTTGTCGTTTGTTTGGCAGAAAGATCATAGTCTTAGGAACAGTTGCAATCTGGTTGAATTCGAGCAGCGTCACAAGGAACCAAAATCTTACAAATATTTTTTAAAACCAAACTTTCTAAGGAGAAAAATGACCCTTTGCAATTGATTCAAGAATGGTACGTAGTATTTCAATTAATATTTTCTTAAAATGTTATTTTGAAAACAAATTTGTAAAAACTTAAAAAAACACCCAGATACCCATCTAAAATTATGCTGGAGCAAAAGAAGATGTAATTCTAGCAATGGATACGACCTCAGACTATTATCATTCGACGTTGCCAAGGCTTTTGACAGTATGATACCGTGGCATGCTAAAGAAACTCCATGCGTACGGTGTTTGTGGATTTCTGTTAAAAGTAATTAAGAACTCTCTTTTTGATCGTTCACTGTTGGTTGTCCTCAACGGGTCTATTTCCCACGAATATTCAGTGAAAGCACGGGCTCCCCAGGCTAGCGCCTTGGGACCTAGCCTTTTCCTCATATACATAAACGAAATGGGAGACAACTTTGCAGCAATGGACAACTTTGCAGACAACTTTTCTAGCAATGGATAATTCTAGCAGATGAAATTCTAGCAATGGATACGACCTCAGACTATTATCATTCGACGTTGCCAAGGCTTTTGACTGTATGATACCGTGGCATGCTAAAGAAACTCCATGCGTACGGTGTTTGTGGATTTCTGTTAAAAGTAATTAAGAACTCTCTTTTTGATCGTTCACTGTTGGTTGTCCTCAACGGGTCTATTTCCCACGAATATTCAGTGAAAGCACGGGCTCCCCAGGCTAGCGCCTTGGGACCTAGCCTTTTCCTCATATACATAAACGAAATGGGAGACAACTTTGCAAGCGCTCTGCTCTGCTGATGACACCACGACGTTGTCAGCTGTCCCAAAACACGAAGACCCAACATAACCTTCTATTTTGCTACAAATGGTCTTTTAAAACTGAAAAATGGTCAACTTTAATGCAAAAAAGATCAACTTTAAAAAAATACTCCTAGTAAAAAAACTGAAAAAAAACTGAAAACTGAAAAAAGATCAACTTTAATGCATCGAAATCAAAGAGGATTCTTATTACGCGATCAAACCTACCACGTGAACACCCCAGTTTCATTTTCAAAAATGAAACTATAAAAAGAGTCGACGAACTTCGTCCACTGGGGATTCATTCCTCCGCTGATCCCTCTCGTGTACCACTCCAGAAGATCCAGAATAGGACGGGCTTCACCTCTACACATGACTCGCTTCAGTACCTAAATGTAAGGTTTATTGTTGCGTCGATGGCAATTTTTATAAGTACAAGATTTCGCCTCCCTAAGACGAGCTCTCGCGCATTGATTCCTCCTCCCTTCTTTGTTCAGCCATCAAGGCAGAGACGACGGCTAATATATCGGTCCAATTATCTGATGGAGGACATGCCAAAAACCGAGTACTTGAGGAACAGCTACATGTGACGTTGTTAAATGCTTCAGAACGATGTAAATTAATATCGGCATGTTAGATGTTTTTTCCACCTGGTGCCGTGAATAGAAAAATGTGTGCAAAATTATCTCAAACACTAGCGGGCATGTTCCAAACCCAGCACTCCATACTGCTAACACACGATTTGGCGATGTTTCCACTATAAAAGGATACTTAAGTGTGTTTTTGTTCCACAGTAAACCACTTTTTAGACAAAAACCGGAAGGGGGGGGGTGTCTAGACGAATGAAACTCAACACAAGAGCCTTCTTGTCTTTTTCCTATTTTTCACTATGTTAAACTGAATGAAAAGGTACAAAAAAAAATGTCTTGCAAATAAAACCAAAAGCTTGTCGTTTGGCAGAAAGATCAGTCTTAGGAACAGTTGCAATCTGGTTGAATTCGAGCAGCGTCACAAGGAACCAAAATCTTACAAATATTTTTTCAAACCAAACTTTCTAAAGAGAAAAATGACCCTTTGCAATTGATTCAAGAATGGTACGTAGTATTTCAATTAATATTTTTCTTAAAATGTTATTTTGAAAACAAATTTGTAAAAACTTAAAAAAACACCCAGATACCCATCTAAAATTATGCTGGAGCAAAACAAGATGTATCCCATTGGCATTGCATTTTTGAAAATTCGATAGGAGAATTACTGCTCCCTACCTTAAAACAAGGAAACTATATTCTGTTTCAGAAGCACTGATTTATCCTTTTTTTTCTTATTGTTAACGAGGTACTGGAAAACAAAGAGAGCTGTTTCATGACGCCGTCAAAAAAGTTCCATCCGCCACTCAAAAATTGCGCTCTGGCACCACAACCCTCCGATTTAATTGTCATCAATAGAACCAGAAGACAGGCAACAATGCATTGAATAAAGATGTTTTAAGGACTTAATTCAAAGCTACTTATGTTTTCAGTTTAATTTTTGTAGAGCTATTTGAGAAAAAGACATTCAAAATCGTATTATCAAGTGAGAAAATTTTAAGATCTAGGTTACATGATTGTTAAAAATTTCGAACATTCGATAAATTTGTGATTTGAAAAAACAAATAGTGAAAACGAGAGAAATTTATTAGACGATTTAGTGTAGTTGTTATGACTGTGCCTAGTGGCATTTGCAACTGAGCTTGGATTCTTGAATAGACTGCCTGTTTTTTTTAAATATATTCTTTTTGAAGCATTAATTGATTTTTAATGATTAATTCTACCAAAACATTGAAGTAAAAGAAGCAAAACATGAAAAACACAAGTTTTTGTAAACCTTTTTAACTGCAGATCATAAACACTGTTAACAATTTCATAGACAATAGAATTTCTTACTTGCAGCATCTCAGAAATGCTAAAGGTAATATGCCCCAAAGACTCATTTTATGACAAAATCTGGATTTTTTAAAGCTAATTTAAAGAGAGGTTGACATAAGTTAAAGAGAGATTTTATCTAAAGAGAGAAATTAACAAAAACTAATGGCATATTCATCAGTCTCATTCTTTTCGTAAGTCGAAAAAAGGTTTTTATAAATATTATTGTCAGTATTTATAAAACCAGAAAAAAAGCAGAGTTGAAATTTAAAACGAAGAACTATTGTTTATGTAAAACTTCTGTGGTTTATTCAACATGTTTAAAAAACTGTTAAAAACAAAGTGATTCGTGAAATTATGTTTTCTTAAATTTTTTAGAAAGTTAAACCAATATTGGAAAATTAATTACTTTCACAACCAGTAAATGACTACTGAGAGCTCTAATTTTATTATTTTCTAAACGCCCCTTTTAAGTTTTCGTTTTTTTTGTGTCAGATTTTTGTTTTCAATAAATCACTATTTTTCAGAATTTTCTTTACACAGGCAAATATCAGGAGCCAGTTTTTCAAAAATAGGTTGCATAAACCACGAAACAGAAAATGCTGTTCATTTTAAGTTTCATTGTTACTCTTAGCTATATTTCAAAGAGGTCTCCTCAAAGCTATACTGTCAAAAGTAATTTAATTCTGAACTAATGACTTGTTCCCGTTTTGTTTAGGGCTGTGAGCTATTCTCACGATTAAAAAAAAAAATTAAAAAAAATGACGAAATGAAATCCGCTTAACGAAATAACTGTTGCTGTGAGACTGATCGCAAAATCACAAATCCGCAAAATCCGCAGTCACGCGGTCGATATTAATAGGTGACTTTAACTAGGATTTGAATGATAAAACGCTCCCCAGAAGCCAGCTTCTTTGGAGCTCAATTCCTCCTTCGTATTTATAGTTGAAAAAAATGAATCCTATACCTATGTTGGCCCCAGCTCTTCAACTTCGAACCTCGATCATGTTGTTTCTTCCTTTCCCATTAAACAAGCCACTGTACTTCGTGAAGGCTACTACTCTGACCACTTACCTAATTGTGTGACAATTGAGTGCAATATCGAAAGCAAAACCCCAGAAGAGAAAAGTGGTTTTATGTTCAATCCTGGAGTACCGTTGATCGTCTGCTATTCATGGCCGAGTGTGACACGTTACTCAACAAAATTGAAGTTCCATTTCACCTACTTAGTTCAGAATGCAGGTCTTATATTAGTGAGTACGAGATCGATATACAGCTTACGAGTTATCTTGCAGAAATCAACCGCGCACTTCGATGCAGAAAAGTGTGCAGTCCCATCTAGACGTGTTTGCAAAAAGACGGAAGTCACTAACTGGTCTAAAAGTCAAAGTCTTGTTGCAGCTTGCCATTTAGCTAAATTGTGGCTCCGAATCTGGAACGAATCCGAAAAAACCGCGCTCCGGTATGATGAACGATTTGTGTCTGAAGACAAAAAGAAAGTTCACAAGAGCCCTTAAAGACCACAAAATAATGTTGATCCAAAAAAATATCGATAAGATAGCTAGTGATCCTTCACTTTTGTGTAAAAGTTTTAAACGCAGTGACCGGAATTCTTTCAGTAGTATTCCAGAAAAAGCTGTATTGATTATTATAAAAGTGAGTTTTCGTCACCTGACCTTCTTGCAGAAAGTAAATATGAAAAAGAGCTTGACCTTTTGCTTGCTAATTCTATTTGTTCTGCTTTTATAGTGACGTCGTCTGGTATTGAGTTTACTCTAAAAAAAATTAAGAAAAAATCTTCTGCCGGTGTTGATTTAATATCTGATAAACCCTTTGAACCTTGTCTTTTGAGCGTAGAACGTAACTTTGAACGTAGTCTTTTATTGCAGCACCTTTCGTTACTTTTTCAAATGTCTATTTCTTCTGGTATTGTACCTCAACAGCTTGGCCAGATCAAGCCTATATCCAAAAAAGGGAAAAAAGATCTCGATGATTGTCGATCGTATCGGCCTATAGCCGTTTCTAGCACTTCTTTTAAAATATTTGAGTGTTTTTCTTAAAGATATTTCCCGAAAGTGTTCTTTACCTGCACATCAGTTCGGTTTTCAGAAAGAACTTAGTCGTGAGCATGCTCTTTCTTCCCTTTTTAAGGTTCTTGTAGATGTAGAAGGTTCCGGGAATTTTCATGTTCTATGCGCACTGGAAATAGCCAGAGCATTTGATTAATGCATTTTTGCCCACACTTTGGTAGAAGCTCTAAAGCTTCAGTTTTAAAGTGCCTTCGATACATATATAAACATCTTCGTTCCAAAATGAAGTGCAGTTCAGAGCGTTTTTAATGGGGATAAAACTGCAGTTGTCGATTTTAACCTCAAAGGATACTCTGATAAATCCCTTCAACTTACTAAAACTTTTATGTCCCTTTCTAAAAGCCTTGTTTACCAGGGAATGACCATTGAAAATTCAGTTAAGGAAACTATTAAGCTTGCCATCCAAAATCTTGAAAAAAAGACAAGGATTGCTTATGCGTCACTTGTCTGTAACGTTACACACCTTAGTCTTTTCGACCTTTCTAAATTTTATAATAGTCTAACTGTGCCTCATCTTCTTGCTCTTTCCCCTATTTGGCAACTTTTTCCTGCTTCAAAAAAAAACTTGTTCACCGGATTTATTTTAAATTTGCTAAATTTCTTTTACATATGTCCTCTTGGACTAGTTAGTCTTTTCGTCCCAAAAATTTAAACTCATTTTTCCTTCACTCAAACTCAGTTATTGATAAAAGAGTGAAAGATTTTAAATACTCCGCCAGTAAACTTAATTATGATTTGTCCTCTTTATTTTTTGGATTTTTATGATTGGGTTATGATTTTTCATGTCTTTTAATTTATGTCTTGATTATCAGAAGATTATGATATATGATTATGTCTATGATTATTATGATTGTAAAAACTACTTATTTTTGTTCAGTGTAAGTTTTCTTCTCTTTTTCCCCCCTTGTGTATCCTGTCATTTAAGGGATCTGCCCCCTTTTTTGTTTTGACAGGTTATAAATAAATTGAATTGAATACCTGTTTTTTTTTGGAATACATAGCTAAATCCTAGAAAGCTTCCTCGAGTTCAAATAACATAAAGTTAAAACAAATACTTAGGGGACGAACCTTTTAAGCCCCTAAAGTAGCTTAAAATTTTATTTCTGAAATAATCTGCCTGGTTATGCCTGGACATGAATGCATAAAGAGTTGTTATCCAGCTTAGTTTTCAAATTTTATTGAGCTTCATTTTGACGTATTTGCATAATTCAAGATAAATAATTTTATTTTTGCTAGTAACAGAGTCGTTCTGACACTCAAAATAATTTCGTGTGATTCACCAAAGCCATTATGGCTCCAACTACATTTTTTACAACGCTATTGAAGCGCTTGTTTGTGCGCGCTGAACAATATGTTTAACTAATTGAGCTAGTAGCTAAATTTATGAAAAAAAAAATTTAGAGCCATAAAAAGGGACATGACTATAACAACACAGAAATTTAAAACTAAAAAATTCTGAAAATACTGAGCAAACGAGTTCTTGTAAATATGGAATCTGACCACTTTGGTGTTTTTGCAGATTTTGAGGTATCTATCCCTAAGCGAGAAACTCCTGAACGGAGTAAAAGATTTGTAGTTTTTGATCGTAGTGCCCTATTGAAACTAAAAAATAATATGGTTCACATTGATTGGGTATCTCTGTTTGGAAATGAGAGTGATGTAAATACTAAATTTTCACTCTTTTATAGTAAGCTTTTAGAAATGGTTAAGGAAGTGGGAGCAGTGAAGAATTCGAAAGGTCGAAAACATAATGGAAGGAAGCCATGACGCATGACCTTCTTCGAAAAATAAATGTAAGAGATGGACTGTTTAAGTCACAAGCTTTAAGACCGACGAATGAGAATAAAGAGTGATACCGTGCTTTTCGTAATTGTTTGAATTATCTCCTCCGTGAGGCTAAACAAAAATATTTTAGTATGAAGTTCAAGGATGTTAAAGGTAACCCGTTGAAAACTTGGCAAATAATCCGTAATGCTATAGGTCAGCGGTCTAATATTCTACCAACTGAAGTGACTATTAATGAGGTTATAATTGCAGATGGTACTGGGATATGAAATGAGTTTTTAAATCATTTTGTTCAGTAGGCCTACAAATAGCCGAGATGATTTCCTCGTCTCCAGATGACCCACCCTTTGGATCTACTCTACCATCTCCTGCAAATCTATCACTATATCTAAAGATGATTAAATTAGATGAGTTAAGGGATATTATCTATAGTATGAAAAATAGTCCGTCCGGTAGTGACCTAGTGAGCCTAAAAATTCTAAAATGCATTTTCTCTTGTATATCTGGTGTTTTGACATCACTGATTAATGATTGCTTCCGTCAAGGAAGGTTTGCAGATTGTTTAAAAAATGCATGAGTGACACCGGTTTATAAAGGTGGTGATAGAAATGATTTGGGTAATTATCGCCCAATATCAGTCTTGCCAATTATTTCTCGTCTTATTGAAAAATGTTTTAGTAATCAGTTGACCTATTTTTAGAGAAGTTTAAATTGTTGAATAATAATCAGTTCGGTTTCAGAAAAGATAGGAAGACAGAGGATGCATTGATATTTTTGACTAGTATAATTAACATAGCTTTAGATGAAGGATTTAAGGTTGGTGCAGTGTTTCTAGACCTACAGAAGGCTTTTGATACAGTTGACCATGGCCTACTCCTGGAAAAATGCGAGGTCTATGGGATCCGAGGTAAAGCTCTTGACTTTATACGGAGTTTCCTTAGTAACCGGTACCAGTTTGTAGAGATGACTTGTATACAATCAGGCCCCCGCCCAGTGACTAGTGGTGTCCCGCAGGGGTCACTTCTTGGTCCGATTCTTTTTTTATTGTATATTAATAATATGCCTAATTGTATCCGAAGTTGTTGTTTTAATGTTAGTGATATGGCCAAAAATCCCAGGAATGAGACGGTGTCATTATTTGCTGATGGCACAGTTGCTGTTAGTACCGCGAAGACAGAAGAATTAGTTCAAACATCGATGAAAGATGCTATTGAAAGGTTATATTCCTGGTTGAGGGTAAATAGATTAAAGATTAATCTGGGTAAGACTAATTTTGTTATTTTTTCCCGTTCACCAGATTTTTATCCATGGTTTCAGGATATTGCAACACAGTATGGAGCTTTAAAGCGGATGTGTTCTTATAAGTACCTGGGGGTTTATATTGATGATGTTTTATCATTCAAGCGCCATGTACATTATGTTTGTTAAACCCTGTCTCATAACCTGGGTATAATGAGAAAACTTAAGCATTTTTTCCTCCTTTTGTTATGCGCCTTCTTTATTATTCCCTTATCCATCCATATATATTGTATTGTAGTAGCGTTTGGCTTGGAATATTTCCTTCTATTGCTCGGCCAATACGAGTTCTACAAAACAACGCTGTTCGGCTGTTAGATGGCCTACAACCCAGGATTTGGTACGAAACGTGTATGAGCGTGTAAAGATACTGCCAGCTTCCGGATTACGGGAGTTGTATATACTTCTATTCATTTTTAGGATTCATAGGGGTATAAACCTCCCGTGTTTTGATAGCTTGGCTAACCTGAGATCTTGTGTCCATGATTATGATACTAGGTCATCTGCAGAGATTAATATTCCACTGGTAGTTTCGGCCCGATCGATGTTTTCTTTGCTTCACAGGGGGATCAGAAGTTGGAACCATCTTGATCAAAGTAAAAAAAATATAGGTGATATTTTTTCGTTTAAGATAGTAACTAAAGGGATGCTTTTTAGTAAGTATGAATTTTCGTTTTTTTTTTTTTTTTTTTTTTTTTTTTTTTTTTTTTTTTTTTTTTTTTTTTTTTTTTTTTTTAATAAGGATATTGGTAAATTTTTATGGTTCCTGGGGGTGATGATTATGAATGTGATAGCAAATTTAATGAAAATGTTAAAGTTTAAGGTTTGTGGTGCTGTTTGGGAACTGTGATATAGATAGGTTATTATTTTTTTAGTTTTTTTTATTGTTTTGTTATGTTAGTGTATTTTTGCCACCCCCCTGGACAAGTTTTTACTTCTTGGGGTGGCCGCTAAACTTATGTTAAATTGTTTGTTTGTTTAGAATAAATCTCTCTCTCTCTCTCAAAACGCACCTCAAATTCCAGGAACACGCAGTCATAGTCAAACTCATGCGATGCCCAAGACCCGATCTGCCAATCCTACGTAGGGAAGGGGAAAAAACCGGAAACAAGTGTTTGGCTATTTTACAAGCATATTGTGGTGCTAGCTATACGAAAACTGGCTTATCTTTAATCTTAAGTAAATTTTTGGACATAGCATACAAATGGAACTTAATTTGTAATGGACTGAAAATTACCAAATAGTATTTCCAATTGAACAATGGTAGTTACTGCAAAACATCCAATCTCTACATGCCAGTCATATTTGACTTCTTTGCATTTATTATTATATCATTACCATCGTGGTAATGTTGAAAAACTATGAAGAACCCCTAATTTACTAAAGCACTAACGTCTTTACGTTATATTTTTTCAAGAAAAAAGACGAAGCGATGTCACTAGGGGAATAGTAAGTCTGATTGAAAATGAAATTCTCAGAAGTCTTCTTCGAAAAAAATTCGTATTTTGTTTTAGGTATTTTAGGCATTTTAAGTATTTTAGGCACATACCTGGAAAAGGGTGTCAATCAAATATATTTACTAATGGATAAAGAGGATTTACACATCTCGTCGAACAAATCGATTACATCGAGTCGAAGACAAATTTTTTTACTCTTATCTCGAACAGAAACGAACCTAATAATCGCCCACATTTATAATAGCATACAACATTATATTCGCACAAATAAACATTTTCTTTGTGTCAGGTGACGTGAACACCACCCAATCAAGTCAAATTTGACTTCTATCAGAGTTTGCCATAAGATTCGTAGTATGTTCTAAGGACAAAGGTATAAATGAATTATTTAAGTTTTAATGTTTAATCTTCAGATAACGACTTTGACAATAAATATAAGTGCATTTCTGACCGCGAAGAACTGGTCCACAACCAGTTAACAAACCAGAAGATTATATAAGTTTGTCAAGGGTGTAAGTGAGAAATGCTAGTCTATTAGGGATGTGGCAAAATTATTGCATTACCCTTTGAGGAACACATAGCTCCGATGTAAACATTAGATTACAGAGCTTGACCAGCTATATAATGCCTGTTTTGCATCACATGTGTAGTTTTTGACACCCCTATATAAACTTTATTTCCCCTCTCAAAAAAGCAAATCTGGTCATTATTCTCCAGGTCCTGCAAGTATTTCCTTAGTATCCTTGTTTGGAATATCTACATCTACCAAGGGTAAATTTTTCGGAGATTTGTCCAAAAGATGAACTGTCAAATAGGTATAGTGACCGCTGCAATAGAATTGTCGATTTTAACCTGATGTGTCTACTATCAAGTGCCTATTGTCGTAAGTTTTGAAGTCTTATTGTGTTTGTCTCATGCTGAGTGAGTGCTTAAAAATTAAACTTATTTTTTATTTCTTATTTTGCGCTAAATTTGCTTTTAATTTATTACTAATGTATCAAATTACTAAAGGTGCTAAACTTCAAATAAAAAGTTTCTTTAATTCTTGATTAATGCTGACTAGCGAAATGTTCACATTTGTTGTTGAAACATTGTATGAGACACAATTCATGTTGAATTGTGAACTATTACTATTGAAAAATGGGATTTATTTTAATTATTCTCCAATGGTGAAATAGATGGTTGAAAACATTGTTATTTTAGGATTCCTTAGCCATGACCCCGAGAACCCTAAGGGGCTGGAAAAAGCCTAAGAGGCTCCAGGACAAAGATTCAGCTACGATAAGATACAATGAAATTACGTCCGTCCGAAAAAAAAACACGAGGTGGAAATGTTAAATTTGGTAAAACTGTTGTTGGCGTAAGTTTTTTAGTGTCCTTTCCGCTCTATTTTCCCTTTTTTTTCTTACATTCTTCTTTGTGTGTTATTGTTAGGTCCAGAGAGTGACAATACATTATTATCGCATTTTAACAAAATTAACGTTTAGTTTTACAGAACTTAATTTCCTTGCTTTTAAATTCTTCAAGACAATACCTTTAATTCGGCTTGGTGATGTAGCGCAGATACTAACCTGTTGTAGAAAGTAGACTCAAGACTAAGAGCATGAAAATTTTTGATGGGCGGCCTCATTGAAAAGCCTCAATGAGTTGTATCAAAGTGCTAAAGCCATCTGTCATCTGGTGACATTATTTGACTCAAAACTGCTGCATGCTTGCTTTCTGTGTGCCTCAAAATGAAGTAGAGATAAAAAAGAGCAGAATTTGGTCCCCTGTAGGCCTTCAATCTAAAGTAATCTAATCTGCTTAATCTACATGAATTTTATCAAGATAACCAAGGCCGAGTTTGTGTAGACTGGGTTTTGACTTCAAATAACTTTTGAAACGAAAATGCAGATTAATTGTTACTTATAAAAAAAAACTTATAAAAAACTTATAAAAAAAACTTAAAAAACAACTTATAAAAACTTATAAAAAAATTTAAAAAGAAACTCATAAAAAACATCAGCTTTAATCTTTTAGGATTGCACATTAATCTTAGAAATTATCCATATTTTTTTAAATTCTTTTACTTTTGAAATGAAGTCACCAGCCCCTATCCTATGATCGGTGCTATTAGGAAAAACGATGATGAAATATGAAGCCTTGGGTTAACGACGTTTTTTTGTGGCATTCTAGAATTAACTAATTGGCTTGTGGCTAAGCTTAAGCTGCATAATAAATGTTGTATTTTATTCGATAATTGTTTGCTGATACTTTTGTCTTCCATTTAATTCAGATGACATTAAAGCCCAAACTTTTTAAATATAAGTTCCTTTCCTTTAGACAATAGACCTTCAGCCTGGCTCATTTGGGTCATTTCACTCAACTTAGACATTAAATCAACACCCACAACTGGTACACTAGAGCTTTGTGAAGTAGGCTGAGCTTCAGTTTTAAATTGAATATCAGGCAACACCTTTGGTAGACCTTTGAGGAAAGAGGGTTTTGGATCTTGTATCTGAGGAGGAGGTTGCTCTGGCTGAGGAGAATGAACAATACCATTTGACAGCTTGTGCCCATCTGTAGTGGATGATTGACGGATGTAGTCGTCAGTTTCTGATATTGAATCTTCGTGGTTGTAGCGGATGTTGCTACCATCCCTGCTCCTCGCCGCGCCTTTCAGTGCCTCCTATGAAAATAAACAATAATGAATTCAAGATATAATTAAAATAAAAACTGTTTTTCATCAGGATAATGAAGCAAGAGAAAGAGCCCAAAATACACAAAGACACTGCTAATCGTGTATTTGGGTTCTTTCTTGGGCTCCACACCCAGGATTTTTCTTTATTTTTTAAGGAAAAAAAACTTTACAAGACGCAACAAAAATTTGTTTACACGTATTTCTGTTACTTTGTATGAGTTGGATAAATTTCAGGTAAGGGGGGGGGGGAGTCCAAACCAGGTAGCACCCCTGGATGTGGCCCCGACAAAGAGTAAGACTTTTCACTCGGTTGAAGGGAAAGTCTCGAGCAATCAAAGTTGGACTGGCACCAGCATTTCTTCCGTTGTTAGTGCCGGTTTAATTTAGGGGAAATTGTTAAACTCAAGAGAAACAGAGTTTACTTGTAAAAGATGTTGCAACTCAGAAATGTTTAGTTCTATTTTCTAGCTAAAAATTTTATACAGAAGAACTAATCAGGTTTCTCGATTTAGGTCAAACGATAACGTCCGACGTCAATGTCAGACGATTAACGTCAAATACAATAGTGAATACAAAATGCAGTTTTAATAATAGCATACCCTAGTTTGGAGAAGGAAGTGGTGAAGCGTAATGAAGCTATAAAGGTCATTACTTGACCTTTGAAAACCGCACAAAACGAAACAGTTGACTGCTCATAATTATGTTTACCAGAAAGCGATATGAAGTTTTTTAGTACTTTTAATAAAGTTTTTTATTGTTCTTATTAATTGACCTTGTGTTTCAGGAGTCGTTCTTAAAGAATTGGGACAAAATTAAAAGTTTAGTGTAAAGACCGAAGCGTTGAGGAGGGAGCATTAACTTTCATATACGTAATAATTTCTGTTCGTTTTAAGTTTTATTTTCGCTCCTTACTTTCAGTTGAAAAAAACTTATTTTTTTCTTTTAATTTCAGATCATTTTTAAATAATGCCAGGAAATACGGTCCCACCTCCAAGGAGAAGTCCCCCTGCCCACGGAAATATTCTTTAGGCAATACCCTCCCGGTGAAAATTTACTCCAGACATTTACCCTTAACAGCTCCACGCGTAAGATTGAGACGGAAAAGAGAAACCAAGACATAAAAAAAGAATTTTGTATTGCAATTCTGAAAAATTCCCCCAGTTTATAATTTCCCCTGGCAAGTTCACCCCTGGAAACTTCCTTCCCCATGGTAAAACCCCAGCTAAAATCCCCCCCCCACCCAAAAATGTATACATACTTCCCAATAGCAAATACTATGCGTAAACAATGGGAAAGTTTTTTCTACTTAAAGACCTTTCCCCCAGGGATGCGGGGGGGGGTTCCTGTTATATCAGACGATGATCAAAATTTTGATCAGACGATTTTGGGGGAAAAGGACTGGGGGAGGAGGCATAGTTGCCCTCCAGTCTTTTTGTTCACTTAAAAAAGGCACTAAAACTTTTAATTTCCGTTCGAATGAGCCCTCTGACGATAATCTAGGACCACTGGGTCGATACAATTACCCCTGAAAAAAAACAACAACAAAAAAGAAGTCAAACTCTTCAACGTATCACCAAAATTTTTGCAATCCTTGAAGCGGAATATCAGAAAGTTGGGCTTGAATTCAACTCCTCCAAGTCTGATATTGTCCTGTTTAACTGGAAAACTGATTCCTCTGCCATTTCCATCATTCTTGGATCTAGATCTATTCAACCTTTAGATCACCTTGTATCTAGGTCCGCCCATTACTTCTTATATCCGAATCACCCGAAAACTTCTTCTTGAACAAATCAGACGTAGAATCTCAGCAGTTTTCGCTTCTATTGTATCTTATATACTTCGATTCAACCGACCTCTTTTTGCAAGTTTATATAATGCTGTTGCCCATCCCCATATCCTCTACACCGCACCCTTCTGGAAACTTCTAACTAAAACTGACAAGAGTAAAATCCGATCCATGTTCTTTCGTTTTGTCAAGTATCTGCTTCATCTGCCTCAGTGATATAGAAATTCACTCGCAATTGCGAAATTCAAAGTTGCTGACCCAGAGATTGCCGTCACCAGATGGATAGCGAAACATAATAGAAAAATAAATGGAAATTTTAATGAATGGTCCCACATGCTTAAGCAGTGATGCATTTTCATTCGCGGCACCTCAGTTTTTTGTTGTTGTTTGTAGTCTGTATTGTGTTTTTTTTTCTTCTTATGCCCCGTCTTGTTTGATGTGACGGTTTTCAATAAATTTTAATAATAATAATAATTTAACTTATATAAGAATGTTTAACGCTATTGTTTTGCAACATATATAGTATGTCGTTCCGTCTTGAACACTTTTTCTCGCACATATATTATGTAAATCGGACGGTGCTATTATCGTTTTTCAAATTATCTCCTTCGGCTTCCACCTTGAACCTGAAACTGATTGTGTTTATTCGTTATATTATGACTGATCCATGTACTGCCGTTTCAACAAGTATTATGAATTTTAATGATTAAATTGTCACGCGACTGCATCCATATATTGCAGTGGTAAGATATTGGCCACATTAGAAAGTAAATGTTTGTGTTTATACTCGTTCGCTTAGAGGTTATTTTTTTATTATTTGGGGTTCTTTAGTATATTTGCTTCTGTTGTATTTTGCGAAGTTTTTTTTTATTGTTTTTCATTTCTTTTCATTGCTGTTTTCAGGTTTACTTCTGACAATTGATGTTTCCATTTGTTTAATGTAAGTTAATCCTAATATTAAGTTAAAAGTTGAAAAATTTTCTATTATTTGGTTTCTTTTACTGCTGCATCTTCTTGCTTTTGTATGGTGGGTTTCCAAATAAATAAATAAATAAACACGCACCCGTGATCTTTCTTCTGGTAAAAAAAAATATAAAATTCCACATTTTGCAGATAGGAGCTTGAAACCTCTACAATAGGGTTTTCTGATACGCTGAATCTGACGGTATATTTTTCATTAAGGTTTTATCACTTTTAGGAGGTGTTTCCCCCTTTTCTCGAAAATGAGGCAAATTTATCAGGCTCGTAGGCTTTAATGGGTAAGACTAGACTTAATCAAAGACGGTATCAAAATTCCGTTTTTTAGAGTTTTGGTTACTATTGAGCCGGGTCGCTCCTTACTAACATACCAAAACCTGTGTAGGCTACATAAACCTTAAGCATGGTGATTGACGAGTGATTACAAGATTGACGAAAGGGATGAAATTTAAAATATGGCGTTGGTATCATGACTTTCTAGAGAATGTTTATTCTTGATATACTAAGTGACTGTGCTATAGTAGTAGTGACTGTGAAAGCCTAAATTTACAGCTATCAATAACTGTGCTAGCATTAAAAAACCAAAAAAAAAAAAAATGAGTTTTCTTTCACTATATTAGTACATTAACGAATCTCTACTGTTTGTTCTACGGTTTTTTTTAGAAATGTGAAAAAAACGACAACCCCTCTGCCGTATGGAAATCACGGTTTTCTAACAAGCCTTAAGGACGATCCAGTAGAGCTTGGCCGTGTATTTCGACTTTCAAGGACGGAGGGGACTTACGTCAAGCGGTACAGCGAATGAAAACAGATTCGTCTATCTATTAATTGAAACATATAGCCAAAGAGTTACTTAGAAATAAAGCAAGAAAAAACAGCAAAAAGACAGTAAATCACAAAACAAAAACCAATTTCAAGAAAAGGTGAATAATATTCAATCACTCTTGTTTGAATCTATCAGAAAAAAGGGAAAACGCAGATATCTCGGCCGACACCTCCGCTCGGCCGTCCACAAGGCAAGAAGAAAAAAATAACCCTGAAAAACAAAAATCAAATAAGAGAGGCTTTTATCTATTTTTATTCTTCCTGTCCTGAGGATACCTGAGCTGAATTCTTGGCCGAAATACTTATGTTTCTCTCTTCTTCTTTCTCATTGGATGTGACTGACATCGTTTTTATTCTATGTCCTGCATTTTCTCCATTTTTTCATGCTTACCCAGTGGGATCTAAGAAATTCTTCATATTCCAAATAAGTAGCATAAAACATTTTGTAAATATTAAGGATGAGTAAGTATATGCAATTCTTTTTAACTACGTTTGTGAAGCTGAAACTTCCAGGGCTTGTTGGGGGGGGGGGATGTTGAACTAACTAGAAGGTAATATTTGTAAACTGCTACTAATATTTTCCCTTTTTTAACTTTAATAAATCGAAAACTATAAAGACTTTCAAGAACAAATATGAGTATATATATATATAAAACTGTCAATCCATAATTATTTGTTCGTTTGTTCAATAATCTTGGTTATTATGTTTGTTTTCGATATTATGGGAAATAAAACATTCAGCTCGAAATAAGGATTGTTTTCAGTAATGTACAAATTATGTTTTGGTCTTCAGAAGGCATGGGGAGGCGTAAAACAAATTTTAAGCTAACTTTCAAATTAGGCATTTTTTTTAACTTTGATTTTGGTAAATAATTCAAATCAGCCTGTGCACTTTGCAGAAGAAAAGAGGGAAAAAGTAAATTCTACTTACATATTTTTTTTTTCAGTATTATTCTGTTTCAAATTAATTCTATTTTGATGAATAAGACGAAAATAAACATGTTTCAAATGCTTATCTAAATTAAATAGTTTTCAGAATTGATATGTTCGAAGACAAACTGTTTGTAATTACAAAAAATACATTTTTGTACAATTATTTGAAATTAAAGGGCCTTTTTTATGGCGGACATAATTCGACTGTTCAGTCCCTCAACCATTTAACTACAATTTTGACCTATTTATGATATTCCTTTTCTCAGGAATCTGTATTAACTCTTCAAAATTATAAAAATTTCGACATAATACCTTCAATCAGGTATTTAAATAAAAAATTAAATAAATCATGTCATTGAATGTTGAATAATTTTTTAAAAGAATTAATTTTAACATCTTATACATTTAACACCATTTTGTAGCACAGTGGAGTGATGATCTAATTGGCAACACGGGGCCCAGAATTCAATCCCCGCCGCAGCAACGTTGGGCAACAAGCTTGCTGCTTCTCCCTGCAAAAAAGACCCAGCAACTGAGACTTCGATTCGACGCCCTATGCGCCATCTATAGCTCTAGAGCACAATAGCTCAGTTTATCCTACATGTAACACTTAAGGAAGCACAAAATATCCAGGATTTTTTCCTTCACAAGGTTGGTACATCAAGTTAATTTGACTGTACTTAGTCAATCAATTTGGCTACTGAAACGCCCAAGCCAGCTTTAAGATAAGCAAACAGGGTTCAGTCGGAGGCAAAAAGAAGACTTACCTCTTGCAAAAGACTCCTGGGTTCAGGTCCAGCGGCTGACAGCAAAAAGAGAGAAAGATAGTTCAAGAGGACATTTGAGTGGAGGAAAATGAAAAAGTGACGATTAAAGCCAAGCAAGCCGGGGTGGGTGAAACACAAAAACAGATACAAAATAGAAAAAATTGGAACATCAACCCAAAGCTGCTAATTGTTCAGTGCTGGAACAGAAACTAGGGCTTAAAGACTTCGACTTTTAACCCATAAAATCATAACTAAACTGTAATCGATAATGCAGAGTGCATTCGAGCATCCTTATCCCAGTTATGCACTTAATATTAACTTCTGCGGATGTAATCCGCAAAAAATGACAACAAATACTAATCCGACAACCTGTCAACTGAAACCCTATAGGCAACTAGACAAAAAACAAAATGATTACGTGTGCTCTGTAAACATACATTAATTACGTTTCCACTGTAAACATAATTTATTTAGAAAGCCCCTGAAAGTGTGCCGAATTTCACAATTACTATCCTTTTTTGTGCTCTGCATATTATATGCATATATTTTTTCTATTTTTAAAAAGATTAAATTTCTTGTTTAAATATGGCGTCACTTGCCCTCAGTTATTCTGCATTTTCTAGGCTTAGCAGGTGTAATATATTCGACAACTAATCCAGCCCGTTTTAAGTAGTTATCCTACAAACCTACGACTTCATTTGTGTCTTGTAAAACGCTTAGAATAAGTAGTCGGGATTATCGTATTATCGGGATTAAGTAATCTTGCAATGATCGAACTCACTAAGAGATACCCAACAGGCCTATTCTGCAATGTTACAAAAAGGTGTCTGGTATAGGCGTGCCTTGAAGTCATTCGTGTTGATGGTGATGATTTAAATACGCATCACCATATATATTGCATCACCTGTATATACGCATCACCTGTATATTGGAAAATCATGAAATTCAAACGATTTCATGTTTATTAAACATTACTAATTAAGCGATCATCTACTTTATTAAACGACCAAATTATACATATTTAATATTAATAATATATATTAATATATTATATATATTTAATTTTTAATCTCTAAGTTTTTTCTCGAAAACTGCAATATAGCTTTTTGATACTTGGCACACACTACCATTTTGTAGGTGTGAAGACACGATCTAGATAGGTCACTGATTTGGGAAAATTTGTTTTTCCTTGTCATCCCCCTTAAAATTTTTAATAAATCGTCTGCTTACTGAAATTAGAGATCCCTAAAGGTTGAAAGCCTTGAGCATAAGTAAGAGGACATTCCCGTTTGATAGCAGTACAGTGAGTCCCCCTCCCCCCGACATGTTTGTTTGACTCGTAAAAACGTAGCAAAAATGGATATAAACAAATTTTGTATGCGTTTTTTGAGTTTTTTTGTGTGTGAATTCTCAAAGTCACGAATGACGTCAAGGCACGCCTATACCAGACACTTTTTTGTAATATTGCAGAATAGGCCTGTTGGACTTCTATTACTGGGTTCAACCATTTCAAGATGACTTATACGACAATCCCGATTACTTATTCTTAGCGTTTTTGTTTTTTAATTCTTATTCTTAGTTTTTTTTTTTTTTTTTGGTGTAAATTGTCATTCTCAAAGTCATAATCTCTGGACCTTTAAACTACACTAAACAAAATGGCTATCTCAAAATTTAGACTGGCTGTGTTTGGAGAACTGATTGACGTGAGGAAGGGGGAGCTGGTTGCCCTCCATGAGCTCTTTTGAAGTTCCTATGCATTGAGTCTCAGATTCATAATTCCTTCCCATTAGACGCTACGTATTGCGGAAGAAAAATAACAATAATAATTTGTATACCAGCAGACTTAACTCTGCTCTGTGACCATTGTTCGCTTTCCGAAATGAAAAAGACGACCTAGATTGGCTCCGACTTTGGTGAAATTAATTTTTTAGGGTTTTAATTAATTTGAAAACACATTTTTCCTAGGAATGAAGTCTTAACATGAAATTAAAGCTATTGTGCGAAAGCAATTAGAAACCCGTCTTCTTTACAAAGTGAAGCTCGATCTTCTGGCACTAGGTTTAAAACTGATGAGTAATAATAAGAAAATGTGTGCTTATTTTGCATGTTATTCTTAATTCTCTGGTATGACTTTAATAAAACTCAAATGTTCTGAATAAATTGGCTTTTAACGGGTAACATTTGTGAACCGAGTACGAAATTTATTGGTTACCAAAAAATTGCTCATTTGGGCATCTGTATTATGTATCTTTTGTCTGTGATAGTGACTTAGGGAAGAATTCGAGCTGCAGTATTTCAAAAGACCTTTTTTTGTTTTGTCATTTCTTAATTTCTTGATCAAACAAAGAAAAGTAATTAATAATGAATTAAATTACCTGAACTTTTGTAAGGTGATAAAGCTAAGGGGCTCTTAAAATTTTTGTTTTTAGTTCATCCTTATTTTCTGGAACCACCTATGAGTGAGTCAGATTTTTGTTAGGTTTTATTTATACTTCTTGGTCTCTCAGAAAGTTTTCAACCTTTACCGAAATATTGCTATTTTCCACAGAAAAAGTTCAACTTCATTCTCTCAGGCCGTGACTAACTTTCTCCCAGGCTACAACCCTTTGAGATTTTACTAGTTTGGTAGGATCAAGGCATTACAGTCCAATCATCAACTGACTATAGATGTGCTGATTGCCTTTGCATTATCCCAAGCAAACTTACAAAAACACGCAAATAAGGAAACCTTAAGGTAAAACAAGGAGTAGAGAGGGCATAAGGTCTCCTACACCCACCCTCTCAGAAGTCTGAGACTTTATTCAATTTTTCCTACTCAGCGTAGATAATTCCAGCATAATTCATCTATTTTTTCAATTTCATGACCCCCCCCCCCACACACACACACGAAAATAGTTTCCTTGACACACATCTGCTTAAAGTATATGATTTTAAAATGCAACTACTCATTTAGATAGCGTTTTGACGTGATATTTTTCAATTCGTTTACTAGTTGAAGATTTCAAACCACCTAAAATAAAAATTTTATGCATAGAAGATAGTAACAATGAAAAGAAGCTTGGTGGGATTGAAACTCCCCCTTTTGCTTATATATGATAATATTATGTCGAATTCAAGAATTAGGAAGTATCTTGTTCCTGCTGAAGCGCAATCTAAAGCAAAAACTATCAGCTTAAGTTTTTTGGAATAATAAGTCTGATAAATAAAACTCTGAATAATATGTTTTTTATGTCAGAACTGATAGGAATAAATCAGACTAATCAGAAAAAAATATAGCTAACAAACTAAGAGCTTACTTTTACTTTTCAACGGCTTATAGTTTATCAAAAAGCAGAAAATATGAGCAGAACTGCAATTTCTCGGTTTTGGAATATGGAAAGGAGAAAAAATTTATCAAGATTGAGATGCATAGTATAGAGACTCGACTGGCTTTGTTGAAGAATGCTAAAAAACTAAATAGAAAAGTTGTCATGAACTTTTCAAATATCTATTTGACGGATTATATGCCCCTTTCTGTTAGAGAAACTCGTCAACATAGGAATCGAATTGAGGTGGGAGGGGTATCAAATAACATATATTTACTTGTAACTTTCAGGGTTGTTTTGGATTTTGGAGGAGGACTCAGAGACTATTATTTCACCTGATAGGCGTATTGTACAGCAAAATAGTCAGGTTTACTCTGTGAAGGTTACTTTCCATCGTTTTTTTTTTTTTTTTTTTTTTATTCGGATATTTTCATTATACCTATCTCATGATCTTATTTAGTTAACTATAATTCAGTTAGTAATGTCAGTATCTTTCGTTGAGTTTTACCCCCCCCCACATTGAGGTAAACCTTAGAAAGGGGGAGGTGAAGGTTCTAAAACGCGTTAAAAAAACGTCTTCTAATGAGAAATATTGCCGTTTAATGCTTATTCAGGAATAAGCAATATTCAGGAAAAATACTACCTAGGTAAGTGAAGCTGCCCACACACTTGATTGATCATCTCGCTACCCAACATGAGCTGTTCACCTTCGCTTATTATTAACTCTACTGTAATTTTCACTTACATTTAAACAAAAAGATCGTTCAGAAACATGTTATAAACGTCACAATTAATGTATTTTTGACCAACTAAAATTACAATAAATGGAAGTAACAGAAGAATATAAAAATAAAAAAAACTTACACAAGAAACACATACAAAACAATATCAAGCATAAAAAACAACAACAATGAATATGAAAATAATCGCAGAGGATGAAAAGGCCCTAACCGCAGCCAAGCCTCTTCTAACTTAGCAACCAACTTATTACAAGGTGTCAATATTTCCTGGGCAAAAAAAAAAAAAAATCAAATAAACTTTTGGTTCCTATACCAACCAGGCGGATATAAAAGAAATTTACAAAAACGGAAATACAATGCTCTAATGTCCTGCATGTCACTAGCATTAAAAAATGGGCGCAAACCTGATAAAAAAAAGAATAGACTGATCACAATAAGTTGAGTAAAGTCTAGCCAATTCTTTACGAGAATGTCGGCCACGATTTGGGACATTTTTATCATAGCCTACTTTATGATCATTTTTAAACATAGGCAGCGCACTAGCGCTGCCTAAGTAAAGAACGATGTGGGCACAATGTGTTTTTTTTTTCTCCATACCCGGGCACTTCGTGTCGAAGGAGTTGTCGTAGAAACTTCAAAAAGGGCTCATTCGATTGGAAATTGCAGTGGCTAGTGCCCTTTTAATAGTCGAAAGTGATTGGAGGGCAACTAATCCCCCCCACGCCCATCATTCCAACAAACACATCCAATCAAAATTTTGAGATAGCCATTTTGTTCAGCATAGTTTATTTCCAGATAGAAAATATGTTTTTGAGGAGGACACCCCTCCACAACCCTCAGGGCAAGGGTTTTAAGTTATGCCCTGGGGGCATATAAGGTTTTTATAGAAGGCGTTGTCGTAGAAACTTCAAAACAAGCTCATTCGATTGGCAATTCAAAGGGCTAGTACTGTTTTTAATAGTCTGAAGTGATTGGAGGGCAACTAGCCCCCCCCCACGCCCATCATTCCTCCAAACATATCAAATCAAAATTTTGAAATAGCCATTTTGTTCAGCGTAGTTGATTTCCACATAGAAAATATGTTTTTGAGGAGGACACTCTCCCACAACCCTCAGGGCAAGTGTTTTAAGTTATGCCCTGGGGGCATATAATGTTTTTATAGAAGGTGTTGTCGTAGAGACTTCAAAAAATGCTCATCCGATTGGAAGTTCAAAGAGCTAGTGCCCTTTTTAATAGTCGAAAGTGATTGTAGAGCAACTAGCCTCCTCCCTCCACACCCATCATTTCCCCAAACACATCCAGTCAAAATTTTGAGATAGCCATTTTGTTCAGCGTAGTTGATTTCCAGATAGAACATATGTTTTTGAGGAGGACACTCCCCCACGGCCCTCAGGGCAAGGGTTTCAAGTTATGCCCAGGGGGCATATAAGGTTTTTAAAGAAAGTATTGTCGTAGAAACTTCCAAAAAAGCTCATTCGATTGGAAATTCAAAGGGTTAGTGCCCTTTTTAATAGTCGAAAGTGATTGGAGGGCAACTAGCCCCCTCCCCACACCCATCCTTCCCCCAAACACATCCAATTAAAATTTTGAGATATCCATTTTGTTCAGTGTAGTTGATTTCCAGATAGAAAACATATTTTTGAGGAGGACACTCCCCCATAACCCTCAGGGCAAGGATTATAATATGCCCTGGGGGCATATAAGGTTTTTATTGAAAGCTTTGTCGTAGAAACTTGAAAAAGGGCTCATTCGATTTGAAATTCTAAGGGCTAGTACCCTTTTTAATAGTCGAAAGTGATTTGAGGGCAACTAACCCCCCTAACCTAACATAAACCAGAGACGACACACACACAGAGACGACACACACGTAGAGACGACACACACACAGAGACGACAAACATATAGAGACGACACACACACACAGAGACTACAAACACACAGAGAAGACACACACACAGAGACGACACACACACAGAGACGACACATACACAGAGATGACACACACACAGAGACGACACACACACAGAGACGACACACACACAGAGACGACACACACATAGAGACGACACACACGTCGAGACGACACACATAGAGATAATACACATAGATACACATAGAGATAAGGTTTTTACTGAAATCTTTGTCTTAGAAACTTGAAAAAGGGCTAATTCGATTTGAAATTCAAAGGACTAGTATCCTTTAAATAGTTGAAAGTGATTTAAGGGCAACTAACCTCCCTCTCACGATCACCTTTTCCCCAGACACTCTTCCACAACCCTCAGTGCAAGGATTATAAGTTATGCCCGGGGCGCATATAAGGTTTTTATTAAAATCTTTGTCGTAGGAACTTGAAAAAAGCTCTTTCGATTTGAAATTCAAAGGGCTAGTACCCTTTTTAATGGTCGAAAGTGATTTGAGGGCAACTACCCCCCCTCTCAGGCCCACCCTTCCCCAAAAACATCAAATGAAAATTTTTAGATAACCATTTTATTCAACGTAGTTGAAATTTTTGGAAATTAGCTATTTAGGAATGACAACCTCTCCCCGCACAGCCGTCAGGGCAAGGGTCGTAAGTTATGCCCTGGGGGCATATAAGTTTTTATTAAAACCGTTGTCGAAGAAACTTCAAAAGGGATCATTCAATTGGAGATTGAAAGGGCTAGTGCCTTTTTTAATTGTTGAAAGTGATTGGATAGCGACTAAAGCCCCTCTCACGCCCACCCTTTTCCTGGACACATCCAATCAAAATTTTGAGATATCCATGTTGTTCAACGTAGCTGAAAGTTCTGGAAATTAGGTCTTTTAGGATGATAACCCCCTCAGAGCCCTCAGTGCAAAGGCTGTAAGTTATGCCCTGGGGACATTAAAGTTTAAATCGAGAGTTGTTATAAAAATTTCAAAAAGGACTCATTTGATTAGAAATTGAAATTGCCTTTTTTAATAGTAGAAAGTGAGTGAAGAGCAATTAACCCTCCTCTTAAGCCCACCATTTCCCCAAAACATTCAATCAAAGTTAAGAGATAGCCATTTTGTTTAACATAGTTAAAAGTTCTGGAAATTATGTATTTAAGGATGACAAAACGCCGAAAGCCCCAAGGGCAAAGGTTGTAAGTTCTGCCCTGGGGGCATACAAGTTTTTATAGATAGAGTTGTCGTAAAACTTCAAAAGGGGCTCATTCACTTCGAAATTGAGAGGGCTAGTGCCCTTTGTAATAGTCGAAAGTGATTGCAGCGTAACTAACCTCCCTCTCACGCCCACCATTCCTCCAAACACATCCAATCAGAATTTTCAGATGGTCATTTTGTTCAACGTAGTAGAAAGTTCTGGAAATTAGGTCTTTGAGAATGACCTCAGGGTAAGGGTTGTAGTTTATGCCCTGGGGGCATATAAGGTGTTTATAGAAAGCGTTGTCGTTTCCAAAAGGGCTCATTCGATTGGAAATCGAAAGGCCTAGTGCCCTTTTTAATAGTCGAAAGTGATTGGAAGGCTTGACATTTTTATAGTAAAGATCGATGTGGGTATAATGTATTATTTTTTGTTGTTGTTTAGACCAGGGCACTTCGTATCGAAAGAGTTGTCGTGGGAACTTCGAAAAGGGCTTATTCGATTGAAAATAGAAAGGGCTGATGCCCTTTTTAATGGTCGAAAGTGATCGGAGGGCAACTAGTCCCCCTTCCACTCCCACCCTCCCATTTGCCCGTTATGTTTAAAAACTAAATGTTGTCTTAAGATTCAATCAAAATACACTGTGATAATGCTAATTCCCAATAAGGCATCTCAGCAGTATCCCAAGAACAACTGAGGGTATTATGTTCAATCTTTCGGGGCTACTTCTGCTCTCAAAATTTAACAAAATCAAAATAGCGTAAGTGTATCCAAGCTATCAAAGAAAGTAAACAGATTTTTTTGCAAATGGTATCAAGTTTTCCATTTCAGGTCAACTAGAGGAGGTATGAAACTAAACTAAACAGTACTATTCGTGTCCAGATTTTTAAAAGGATGTATGTTGTTAAAAATTGCTGAAAATTTTTCTCCAGCATACAAATAGCAGGCCAAACTATAAAGTCTTAAAAAACGAAAAGATTTAAAGTATTATGTTCTTTTTCCCAGAAAAGACTATGTCAATATAAAACGAACAGAAATTAATTAAAAAAGCCTTTCTCTACAAAATAAGTTTTTCAAAGAAAAGTAAAGAAATCCATTAAACAAAAAAAGAGCAAAAATAAAATCAAATAATCTACCAAGCGTGAAACTACCACAAATCGGCATCGATAAATAAATGAAACCCAAAACGAACAAAAATTACAATAAATATCCGAGTCAAATTCAAAACGAGCAGAAATTAACATAAGTTGGGCACAAAACCCCTATGGCTTCCCAAGGCCAGAACATAATTTGTACTATACTGAAAACATACAAATGAATGTGCATTGTCAGTTTAATATACATATGCTGATATTTAGTAATCAAAATGTTAATATTATTTGATTTACTAAAGTTATAAAAGTAAAAACATTTATATTTTTTCAGTAAACTGCAAATTTTGTTCTAGCCTTGGGAAGGCATAGGGGTTTTAAGCCCAACTTATGTTAATTTCTGCTCGTTTTGAGTTTGACTTGGCTATTTATTGTAATTTCTGTTCGTTTTGGGTTTTATTTATTTATCGATGCTGATTTGAGGTAGTTTCACGCTTGGTAGATTATTTTATTTTATTTTTGCTCTTTTTTGTTTAATGGAGTTCTTTACTTTTCTATGAAAAACTTATTTTGTAGAAAAAGTTTTTTAAATCAATATCTAAAAGTATACTAGATCGGAGAGCTGATACAGAGGAGCGAACACTGATCCCAAGACAACGCAAAGTCAGATCACCATAATAATCACACTTTTTAGCGTTTAGCAATAGACCATGTTTTTCAAATAGCTTACGAACAAATCGGTCGTCTTGACTCGGCTAGACTTTGATCTTATGAAGTAAAAAAAAAAGAAAGAATAATTTCTGTTCGTTTTAAGTTTTAATGTCGCTCCTTACTTTCAGTTAAAAAAAACTTGTTTTTTTTTACTTAATTTCTGAAAGTTTTGAATTAATGGAGCTTTGATTTTGGCTCACCGTACATGAATAATTAAAACGAAATTTGTATATTAATCTAACTTTTTTGGCTAAATGGTTTTCTCGAAATTTTGTTCTGACGTAACTTACGAATTAGCTTACGTAACGAACTTTTCTATATTCGTATGTCTTATTACGTATATTAGAGAGTTTGCTCCCCTAGTCGATACCTTGCTCTTTACACTAAAGTTCGAATTTTGATTGAATCACAGACCCCTGAATCACAAAGGCCGGATAATTAGAATAGATAGCTTTTTTGAAACTACTAAAAAAAGACTTTAGCGAAAAGGGCGAGGTATTGACTAGGGAGTAAACCCCTCATATACGTAATAATTTATGTTTGTTTTAAGTTTTAATGTTGCTCCTTACTTTCAGTTGAAAAAACTAGTTTTTTTTTGTTTAATTTCTGATCGTTTTTTAAATAATGCTGGGAAATCTGGTGCCCCCTTCATAGAGATGTCCCTTCCCCCAAGGAAACATCCTCCATGGAAGGATCCTCCCCCGTAACCCCCTCCTCCAACACTCCCCCATCAGAAAAAATCCCTCCTGAAACGTCTTTATACTTCCCATTGTCCAATACTAGATGTAAACAATTGGCAAAGTTCCTAACTTCCAGTCCTTCCCCCGGGAACTGTGGGGGAGTAAGTCATCCTCAAAGACATATTTATTAGATTTTCAACTATGCTGAACAAAATGGCTATCTCAAAATTTTGATTGGGTGACTTTGGGAAAAATGAGAGTGGGAGGGGGCCAAGTTGCCCTCCAACTTTTTGGTCACTTAAAAAGGGCACTAGAACTTTTAGTTTCCGTTCAGATGAGACCTCTGACGATATTCTAGGACTACTGGATCGATACGATCACCCCTGGGGAAATAAAAAAAAAAACAAAACAAAAAAAAAACAAATAAACACAAATCCGTGATCTTTCTTCTGACAAAAAATACAAAATTCCACATTTTTGCAGATAGGAGCTTGAAACTTCCGCAGCAGGGTTTTCTGATACGCTGAATCCGATGCTGTGATTTTCATTAAAGTTCTATGACTTTTTGGGGGTGTTTCTCCCTTTTTTCGAAAATAAGGTAAATTTTCTCAGGCGCGTAACTTTTGATGGGTAAAAACTAAACTCAATGAAACTTATATATTTGAAATCAGTATAAAACTCTGATTCTATTGATGTATCTATGGGTATCAAAATTGCGGTTTTTAGAGTTTCGGTTACTATTGAGCCGGGTCACTCCTTACTTACAGTTCGTTACCACGAACTGTTTGACAGATCCTCTGCATATGCAATATAAGACAAATTAATTAGGCCCACTAAACACGACGGGAAAATATTAGTCAGCACAGGATATAAAAAAGCACTAAAGAGGTAAGGTATCAATCCCCCTCCCTTGTCTAAGTTCAAAATTCCCCCGAATGCATGTTTTAAGGCTACTGTGCTTTATTCTAGGCCGTATGCAGGGGGGTTGGGTTAGGGGTTTGAACCCCCCCCCCCCCCGAAATGTTTGTCTGACTCGTAAAAACGTAATAAAAATGGATATAAACAAATTTTGATTTTTTTTTTTGTGTAACCCCCCCCCCCCAATTTTTTTTAGTAAAACCCCCTCCAAAGAAAATCCTGGGTACGGCCTTGGCTTTATTTATACTATTTTACCAATTTCAAAACTGTTCCCTCTACCGAGTCTTTCGAGTGAACTAAAGACGAAGATGGACGAGCGCGTCTGAATTGTTTTTCGATTTTGAACTACAATGTAAGCGATGCTTCATTTTTGCTACTTTCAGTAATTTACACAAGAAAATCCAGGTAAATAAAAAGTTTACTTAGGTTTTATTTTAAGACAAGATTTTTTTGAATTCATTTACAATTTAATAAGTAGATTTTGTCATTAGTGGTTCAAATAGGAAAACTAGTATATTGACCAATATAAAAGATATGACGTAGTAAATTAAGCGCATATACTATGACATCACTTTCATTTAAAGTCATTTCAGACGGTATAAACGTCATGGCGGTGGGGAATGTATGACGTAGTATTCAGTATATAAGACGACGACAAGTAGTAGAAGACTACATTTGAAATTTTTTGAATATTAAAGCATGATTGATTGGGGAAAAGCTGCTGATTTGCAAGAGCAAGAACTTGCTCGACAGGTTAAAAACGTGATCATTGACCGTTAATAGGCTACTGAACAGAATGAGGATCCAGAAGAAACTGAAAATATATCTATTGCTGATATAGCTTTACTGCAAAAAGTGATCAGGACGGGGCTTGTCACCACAAAAAATGACATCGTGGTTCAAAGGAAAGATCCAAATTCACCACTATATTCAGTGAAGTCATTTGAAGCTCTACGGCTGAAGCAGAATATTTTGAAAGATGTTTACGCAATGGGATATAACAGTCCATCCAAGATTCAAGAAACGGCGTTGCCTACTTTGCTTGCTGATCCACCGCAAAACATGATTGCTCAGTCCCAGTCTGGTACTGGTAAAACAGCAGCGTTTGTCATCGCTATGCTGAGTAGAGTAGAACCATCACACAAACACCCACAAGTGTTATGTATATCTCCTACATTGGAACTGGCTCTTCAGATAGGTCAGGTTGTTGAGAATATAGGAAAATTTTGCACTGATATTGACATCAGGTATGCTGTTAGAGGTAAAAACATACCAAGAAGAATGAAATTAACCGAGCAGGTGATAATCGGAACTCCGGGCACAGTACTCGACTGGGCAACTAAGTTAAGATGTCTTGACCTGTCAAAGATGCAAGTGTGTGTCTTAGATGAAGCTGACATTATGATTGACACGCAAGGCTTACAAGATCAGAGCATTCTTATTCATAATCTTTTGCCAAAGACCTGCCAAATGATGTTGTTCTCAGTCACATACGAGAAAGATGTGATGCAGTTTGCTGAACGCATAATAACGAATCCATATATTATACGATTGAAGAGAGAGGAAGAATCTCTGGAAAATATTAAACAATATTATGTTAATTGCCCCTCACAAGAAATAAAATACAAAGCTATTGCTTTGATTTATTCTTTAGCTTCAGTTGGACAAGCGATTATATTTTGTCATATGCGAAAGATAGCTACATGGCTTGCGGAGAAGTTAACTCGAGATGGTCATTCAGTTGGATTGTTGACTGGTGAACTAAATGTTGACCAAAGGATTGCCGTATTTGAGAGATTCAGAAAAGGGGAGGAGAGAGTTTTGATCACTACTAATGTCTTGGCAAGGGGAATCGATATTGAGCAAGTCACACTCGTTGTCAATTACGACCTACCTGTTGGTATGGATTGGAATGCCGACTGTGAAACTTATTTACATAGAATTGGTCGAACGGGAAGATTTGGTAGAAGCGGACTCGCAATCAATCTGGTTGATGGCCCTAGGGCGTCTAATGTTCTCAAACAAATAGGGAACCACTTTGGCCGTAAGATTATAAGGCTGGACACAGATAATATTGAAGAAGTGGAAAGACTTCTTGAAGAGTAGTAAAGCAAACAAACGTTTTATTGAATATTTTTACTTGAATAGAATACCACAACCAAACTCTCCATTTTCTACTCTCTTAAGAAGTGTACGCTAACTCTTAAATTTAATTGTTTTGTTCTTTAATATATATAAATAAAACTTCCTGAAAGATAAACATTTATTTTTAAAGGCAATTATCATATATAGTCGTTTGATAAAAATCCTTCTTCTGCTTAAGAAAAGGGCCGATGGGTGTAAAAGGTTGGAGCTGTTCTGGCAGTGTTAGATGGTTTTTGGTATCTGCTCTGTCATAAGATCCTTCCTCTGTCTTCATCCCCGTCACTGACCCTACTTGCAAAGCCTCTTAGGGATGTCAGGGTGGATCTGTTACGAGTTTGCCTAAACAGAACCTTAACTGCAAACGGCGCTACAGGGTGACCTTGAGCAGTCGTGCCTCTCGGGGAATTATAGCCTAGTAAAAGACACGGTATTACACTGGGTTCTAATTAATGGATATTTCTTTTGTATTTTTTCAAGGGCTCTTTTGGGCTGAAAAACTTCTTCCTAACTAAGCTACCTATTATTGTACTATGGTAAATATTTTTACGCATGGATACATAACGAGACGGAGGTAATAGGCTTAAGCTTGCTTCTGCAGAACGTCAACTTTTGTAGATGGAAGAAAATCGCCAAGTGTAACAAACCACGCAGTGAACGGGCTTAAGATTGCACACATCTTCCATTCAATGTAGGTCCCAGATACTTCTTACTATCCAACTCTAAGATGGCTTAAGTACTTTGTGTACACTTGAGAAGATGCAATAATCCTTGACGTGCGCTGGTGGGACCCATTGCTTTTCTTAAGGTCATAACAGTTTCAATGATACAAGTAGTATAAAAATCGTGACTTGGAACGTTTGACTTAAAAAAAAAATATCGTACTGACATTTCGACTGATGAATTCAGACTTATAGAACTGCACCTGTTAGGAGTTTTACAAACTCATATTCCTGGGATGGGAAACATAGATCAGTCTTTATTAGTTCCAGAATTGTCTTTGCTTTCATTAACCTATGGGATTTCACTAAGGAAAGATCCAATCTCATTTTGTTTGTATTTTTTGAATAGATTTACTAGTATACATGTATTTCACAAGTTTTACCTAACATAGGGATACCAGAAATATCCTATGGTAGAGCCTCCACAGTGCCGGGTAAAGAATGTAAAGCCTCGAAACCCGTTAAGGCAGGTGGTATTTCTTCTGATGAGCCCTAATGAAAGGTACTATTTGGAAATATTTCGCTAGATTTAAGGTGCTTTTGCTTGTAAATTTACAACGACTTACATTTATTGATGATGACTGTGCATGGGTTTGGACATTTCGATTTGGTTGATGGTTCGGTTATATTGTTTTGTCCTAGGTAATTGGATAGATGAGTAAGGTTAAAACCTCGTTCAAGTGCACATTTGTCTCAATTACTGGATTAGGATGACAGTCCTTTTCTTCTTCTTCTCTCTCTCATCTCTCGCTCCTTTTTTTTTTTTTTTGCCAAGTAATTACTTCTAAAACATTGTAAAATTAGACGATATAAAATCGTTAATTCAGGCAAGAAGGATGCGCTGTATAGGTAGGGAATAGGTCTCATGATGAGTAAAGAAGCCTCTAAGTTATGCTTTAGTTTGAAAAATGTTAATAATTGAATTCTAGTTGCATATTCTACGACTAAGAAGTACAAGGTATCAGTCATGCTAGGATATGCCCTTGTGGAACCGACTGACGGAGTTAGTAGTGACTCGGATAAATATAAATTACAGTAACAGGGGCAAATCGACAGGATCCCAGGTAAAAATATAGGGTTTGTATCATGGGATTTTAATGCCTAGACTGGTAATGGGGACAGACAGTTTCCTAGCCTGGGTGAATCTGGCAGAGGAAAGAAAAAAAAAACAGTGGTTATGCTACAATTTTTTAGGTAAAACAGTCTATGTACAACTCATAGAGCCCATAAACTAACGTGATACTCACATAGCAAGGCCGTACCCAGAGGAGAGGGGGGGGGATAGGGGGTTTGACCCCCCCCCCCCCCCGAAATGTTTGTCTGACTCGTAAAAACGTAACAAAAATTGATATTAACAAATTTTGTTTGTGTTTTTTTTAGTTTTTTTGTGTAATCCACCCACCCCACCCGATTTTTTTTTAGTAAAACTCCCTCCGAAAAAAAAATCATGGGTACGGCCTTGCATAGGAGTAGGAAAGCCAATTATTAATTAAGATATTATAAATCCAGACTGGCAGGATCGATACAATTGGTGTTATTATAAAATAGAGATCATCATCTTGTAATGTTTTGAATTAATCTAAAGCTGAAATCTAGGAAGCGTAATTACCTCTCGGGAAGCTATGACGCATCTAAAATTCATAATGAGAATTAGAGAGGAACTTCACAGGAACAATTAACATGAAGCTTGACAGTCTCAAGTCTGATAATTTAGAAGATTGATCGATCATTTTAGGAAATAGTTTGTGAAGTGGCAGATGGTGTTCCTGAGAGTAAAGTCAGAAACGTTACTAGAAATATTAGCGAGAATACTTTAAGATTTATAGAAAAGAGAAGGGGTGTGCAGAAGAAGTATTTCAATATTTATTCAGTATTTCAATTTCTAGTGCCCTTTTTAGAAGTCGAAGAAAGTTTAGGGAAACTAGCCCCCCCCCCAAGCCCAACATTTCCGAAAACACACCTCTTTGATCAAAAACCTTATAAGCCCCCAAGGCATAACTTACAACCCTTTCTGCCAGACTCTGGGGGGTTGTATCAACCCCGAAGGCCTTGTTATTTGATCTTCGGACTATTTTTTGAATAAAAGAGCTTTCTTAGGATTTAAATTGGGTGTGTTTTCGGAAATGTTGGGCTTGGGGGGGGGGCTAGTTTCCCTAAACTTTCTTCGACTTCTAAAAAGGGCACTAGAAATTGAAATACTGAATAAATATTGAAATACTTCTTCTGCACACCCCTTCTCTTTTCTATAAATCTTAATGTATTCTCGCTAATATTTCTAGTAACGTTTCTGACTTTCCTTCCAGGAACACCATCTGCCACTTCACAAACTATTTCCTAAAATGATCGATCAATCTTCTAAATTATCAGACTTGAGACTGTCAAGCTTCATGTTAATTGTTCCTGTGAAGTTCCTCTCTAATTCTCATTATGAATTTTAGATGCGTCATAGCTTCCCGAGAGGTAATTACGCTTCCTAGATTTCAGCTTTAGATTAATTCAAAACATTACAAGATGATGATCTCTATTTTATAATAACACCAATTGTATCAATCCTGCCAGTCTGGATTTATAATATCTTAATTAATAATTGGCTTTCCTACTCCTATGCAAGGCCGTACCCATGATTTTTTTTTCGGAGGGAGTTTTACTAAAAAAAAATCGGGTGGGGTGGGTGGATTACACAAAAAAACTAAAAAAAACACATACAAAATTTGTTAATATCAATTTTTGTTGCGTTTTTACGAGTCAGACAAACATTTCGGGGGGAGGGGGGCAAACCCCCTAACCCCCCACCCTCTCCTCTGGGTACGGCCTTGCTATGTGAGTATCACGTTAGTTTATGGGCTCTATGAGTTGTACATAGACTGTTTTACCTACAAAATTGTAGCATAACCACTGTTTTTTTTCTTTCCTCTGCCAGATTCACCCAGGCTAGGAAACTGTCTGTCCCCATTACCAGTCTAGGCATTAAAATCCCATGATACAAACACTATATTTTTACCTGGGATCCTGTCTATTTGCCCCTGTTACTGTAATTTATATTTATCCGAGTCACTACTAACTCCGTCAGTCGGTTCCACAAATGCATATCCTACCATGACTGATACCTTGTACTTCTTAGTCGTAGAATATGCAACTAGAATTCAATTATTAGCATGTTTCAAACTAAAGCATAACTTAGAGGCTTCTTTACTCATCATGAGACCTATTCCCTACCTATACAGCGCATCCTTCTTGCCTGAATTAACGATTTTATATCGTCTAATTTTACAATGTTTTAGAAGTAATTACTTGGCAAAAAAAAAAAAAAAGGAGCGAGAGATGAGAGAGAGAAGAAGAAGAAAAGGACTGTCATCCTATTCCAGTAATTGAGACAAATGTGCACTTGAACGAGGTTTTAACCTTACTCATCTATCCAATTACCTAGGACAAAACCGTATAACCGAACCATCAACCAAATCGAAATGTCCAAACCCATGCACAGTCGTCATCAATAAATGTAAGTCGTTGTAAATTTACAAGCAAAAGCACCTTAAATCTAGCGAAATATTTCCAAATAGTACCTTTCATTAGGGCTCATCAGAAGAAATACCACCTGCCTTAACGGGTTTCGAGGCTTTACATTCTTTACCCGGCACTGTGGAACCTCTACCATAGGATATTTCTGGTATCCCTATGTTAGGTAAAACTTGTGAAATACATGTATACTAGTAAATCTATTCAAAAAATACAAACAAAATGAGATTGGTTCTTTCCTTAGTGAAATCCCATAGGTTAATGAAAGCAAAGACAATTCTGGAACTAATAAAGACTGATCTATGTTTCCCATCCCAGGAATATGAGTCTGTAAAACTCCTAACAGGTGCAGTTCTATAAGTCTGAATTCATCAGTCGAAATGTCAGTACGATATTTTTTTTAAGTTCAAACGTTCCAAGTCACGATTTTTATACTACTTGTATCATTGAAACTGTTATGACCTTAAGAAAAGCAATGGGTCCCACCAGCGCACGTCAAGGATTATTGCATCTTCTCAAGTGTACACAAAGTACTTAAGCCATCTTAGAGTTGGATAGTAAGAAGTATCTGAGACCTACATTGAATGGAAGATGTGTGCAATCTTAAGCCCGTTCACTGCGTGGTTTGTTACACTTGGCGATTTTCTTCCATCTACAAAAGTTGACGTTCTGCACAAGCAAGCTTAAGCCTATTACCTCCGTCTCGTTATGTATCCATGCGTAAAAATATTTACCATAGTACAATAATAGGTAGCTTAGTTAGGAAGAAGTTTTTCAACCCAAAAGAGCCCTTGAAAAAAAAACTAAAGAAATATCCATTAATTAGAACCCAGTGTAATACCGTGTCTTTTACTAGGCTTTAATTCCCCGAGAGGCACGACTGCTCAAGGTCACCCTGTAGCGCCGTTTGCAGTTAAGGTTCTGTTAAGGCAAACTCGTAACAGATCCACCCTGACATCCCTAAGAGGCTTTGCAAGTAGGGTCAGTGACGGGGATGAAGACAGAGGAAGGATCTTATGACAGAGCAGAGACCAAAAACCATCTAACACTGCCAGAACAGCTCCAACCTTTTACACCCATCGGCCCTTTTCTTAAGCAGAAGAAGGATTTTTATCAAACGACTATATATGATAATTGCCTTTAAAAATAAATGTTTATCTTTCAGGAAGTTTTATTTATATATATTAAAGAACAAAACAATTAAATTTAAGAGTTAGCGTACACTTCTTAAGAGAGTAGAAAATGGAGAGTTTGGTTGTGGTATTCTATTCAAGTAAAAATATTCAATAAAACGTTTGTTTGCTTTACTACTCTTCAAGAAGTCTTTCCACTTCTTCAATATTATCTGTGTCCAGCCTTATAATCTTACGGCCAAAGTGGTTCCCTATTTGTTTGAGAACATTAGACGCCCTAGGGCCATCAACCAGATTGATTGCGAGTCCGCTTCTACCAAATCTTCCCGTTCGACCAATTCTATGTAAATAAGTTTCACAGTCGGCATTCCAATCCATACCAACAGGTAGGTCGTAATTGACAACGAGTGTGACTTGCTCAATATCGATTCCCCTTGCCAAGACATTAGTAGTGATCAAAACTCTCTCCTCCCCTTTTCTGAATCTCTCAAATACGGCAATCCTTTGGTCAACCTTTAGTTCACCAGTCAACAATCCAACTGAATGACCATCTCGAGTTAACTTCTCCGCAAGCCATGTAGCTATCTTTCGCATATGACAAAATATAATCGCTTGTCCAACTGAAGCTAAAGAATAAATCAAAGTAATAGCTTTGTATTTTATTTCTTGTGAGGGGCAATTAACATAATATTGTTTAATATTTTCCAGAGATTCTTCCTCTCTCTTCAATCGTATAATATATGGATTCGTTATTATGCGTTCAGCAAACTGCATCACATCTTTCTCGTATGTGACTGAGAACAACATCATTTGGCAGGTCTTTGGCAAAAGATTATGAATAAGAATGCTCTGATCTTGTAAGCCTTGCGTGTCAATCATAATGTCAGCTTCATCTAAGACACACACTTGCATCTTTGACAGGTCAAGACATCTTAACTTAGTTGCCCAGTCGATTACTTTGCCCGGAGTTCCGATTATCACCTGCTCGGTTAATTTCATTCTTCTTGGTATGTTTTTACCGCTCACAGCATACCTGATGTCAATATCAGTGCAAAATTTTCCTATATTCTTGACAACCTGACCTATCTGAAGAGCCAGTTCCAATGTAGGAGATATACATAACACTTGTGGGTGTTTGTGTGATGGTTCTACTCTACTCAGCATAGCGATGACAAACGCTGCTGTTTTACCAGTACCGGACTGGGACTGAGCAATCATGTTTTGCGGTGGATCAGCAAGCAAAGTAGGCAACGCCGTTTCTTGAATCTTGGATGGACTGTTATATCCCATTGCGTAAACACCTTTCAAAATATTCTGCTTCAGCCGTAGAGCTTCAAATGACTTCACTGAATATAGTGGTGAATTTGGATCTTTCCTTTGAGCCTCGATGTCATTTTTTGTGCATATTATGTGCATGTGTGCTCAATGGGATTAACTAACGAATGACTGAGTATATTGATTTGAAAATTTTCGAAAGTGATAAGGGTAAGTTATGGTTGACTTTGAATTAGCCAGAAGACACTATGTGTATACTTTTAATGCTACTTATATGGTTACTGTAACTAATGACGCTCAGGGTCGTTACTAGCCAAAATGTTGGGGGTGGGGAGTAGTAAGAAACACTACCAACTGGCTTGTCATTTTTCCGACTGTTTTTGTAAAAAATTAGCATAATGTCCGTTTCGAATACAATACGTAAAATCACTGCATGAGTCGGCGAAACTGCTGCATTTATCAACCGAGATTCAGATTTCGGTACATATCATGTCACTATTTTAATGCTGTTTATTTAACCAGAAGGAAAAACATGTCACCATCTGTAAATTCACGGCAGGAGTCGGTAAAACTGCTGTGTTTACCGACCAAGTTCGAAATTTCTGTAGATGACAAGTCACTATTTTTGTGGTCTTTATTGAACCAAACAAAGAATTTTAGCGGTGTCAGAAAAATCATGGTGTCAGGCGTCACAATTTTACTCACTTCTTTTTTTCATCGAGTGACTAAAAACATTGGGGAGGGGGGAACCTCTCCCACACATGACGGCCTTGACGACACTAAGGATATTAAGATGAAACTTTTAGGGACTGTTTAGAGGGAGTTTCAAGTAAACGAAGAGACAATTTGCATACAGGTTTTAAAAGGGCATATAAGCAATATCATAGGTAGCGCTGTACTATCACAGCTAGTAATATCGTGAAAATTTAAAGGAGCTAAACCAATTTGAAATTAAAAGTTATAATGTCCTTTGTACGAGTCAAAAGCGATTGGAGAGAAAGCAGTCCTCCTCTTTAGCTCGTAATTTTCTAAAAACTTCCAATCAAAATTTTGAGACATTCATTTTGCTCAGCATGTTTGATCGGTCCGGTAACTATGTATTTAGAGATATGGGGCATGTCAAACCCCCACAATTATGCACTTTGCTCAAGAATATATTCTTCGAAAACTTACAAGCAATGAATTTGCAGATTAAATAGTTTGAATAGACCTTTTCAGACCCTAGCCTAGACTGTAGATAAAATAAGTTATTCATTCAAATAACCGTTATCACAAAACCCGAAAAGCCAAATTTAACTTCAGGGCCAATAAATAGAAACAGAAAATAAACCTTAAGATCTATGATCCTCTAAACTACTACTGCTGCTAACAACTCACTGTAGTACCAAGGTGCCTTAGGTCAACACAGCTACGCACGCTCCTATTCCATCCCAGTCTATTCAAAGCCTCCCTCTTTACAACCTCCCAATAAGTTCCTATTTCCCTTCAATTTTCTTTCCGACATCCTCCCACCCCAATCCCCATCGACCTGCTTTCCGTTTATCCCTAGACGGTTGGCCAAAAAAGACAATCTTCGGCAATCTGTCATCCTTCATCCACAAAACGTGCCCTAGTCATCTCAACCTTTCTGTCATTATATCCCTAGAAAGCGGGATCGAACCGCACTTTCCATACAATCTGCGGTTTGAAATACGGTCAGTCAGCCTGGTACCCAGAACAATCCATAGGCAATTTCTCTCTTGATAACATCTAGGAAATCTTCATCCGTATTCCAGAGCGCCCATGCTTCAAAGCCATATTTGACCACTGTCATCGCTGTAACTTCTAATATTCTAATATTGGTTTGCAGACTTATTTTCCTATTCTTCCAAACTTTTTTCAACTATGAAAAAACACCCTGAGCCATGGCCATTCTACTTTTCCATCCTCAGTTGCTCCCATCATCTTTACTAATAATACCACAAAGGTAAATAAAGCTGTGCACCTGATAAATCTTTTTGTTACCCAACATCACCTTTTCATCTTTAATTATTTCTAGCCTATGCGACTTTGTCTTCTTAACAATAATTTCAAAACCTATCCTAGCACCCTGACTTCGCAAAGCCTCTAAAAGCACATTTATTTTTCTCACACTTTCACCTAGGATGCTTAAATCTCATATGGGGGATATATTTCCCGTCACTGATAGTTCATCCGATTGAACTAACAACATAATACACAATTGAACGAAATTCCATAATAATTTTTCAATCTAATGGGCAAAGTGATTTCATTTCTATTTTTTTTTAGAGAGACCTGATAAATTTTAATCCGTATCCTGACAAAAACAAAAGAAACCAAATTGTTGTTGGTTGAAAACCTGTACATAGCTTTCAGGTTGAGTACCAACAACCGATTTTGTACTAAAAATCTCCGATGTTTTATAAATTTTTTTAAAAGAACAGTGGATATACTGAACAGGTATCGGACGAACGGCATTTGATTTTTCTATTTTATTTCGCATTTGTACTAGGGGAAGCTGAAATTGAAGTGAAATGAAATTCGTTTGTAAGTTTTGCATCATTTTTTTAACTATTACCTACTAACGCTTTCTAATTTAAAAAAATTGGCCATAAATATTCATTCTGATTGGTCAAACTTAAGACTTTGTGGACTGGATGTACATTTAGTGCTGTCAAGCTTAATTTTGATTTCAAAAATTGTGACTAGTAGGGCCAGGCACGATGTTTATGATCGGCTGTTTTTATCCCGCTCTCTTATTGTTTTATTCGTCATTTCACAGATGGCGTAAACTTTTACCACATAACTGCATCTTGAACGCGTGGATGGCGTGGTTCGAAGTTTTGTTTTGCTTTCACATTTTAATCAGGGATGCCACCGGTGACACTTTAGTGTCACTTTTGACACTTTTTTTTTAAATGGCACTTTTTGGGACACATGACACTATTAGGACACTTTTTAGCAAAAGTGGCACTTTTTTTGCTAAGTAGCACTATTTTACAAAAAAAGAATTTTTTCAGACAAAAACCGGAAGGAAAACTGTCAATGTAGATATGCATCGACATCCTTTTTCTGTCAGTTAAGATTCCTATCATAACTCCGCGCTTGGCAATTATTGGATGCAAGAATCTTTCTGTGCGGTGAAAAACATAAACGTAAACATAAAGAAAAACATAAAACAAAAACATAAGGTTTTATTTATATTTCTTTGTCTCTAAGACAGTTTTCAACCTTTACCGAAATATTGCTATTTTCCACAGAAAAACTTCAACTTCATTCTCTCAGGCCGTGACTAACTTTTTCCCAGGCTACAACCCTTTGAGATTTTACTAGTTTGGTAGGATCAAGGCATTACAGTCCAATCATCAACTGACTATAGATGTGCTGATTGCCTTTGCATTATCCCAAGCAAACTTACAAAAACACGCAAATAAGGAAACCTTAAGGTAAAACAAGGAGTAGAGAGGGCATAAGGTCTCCTACACCCACCCCCTGAGAAGTCTCAGACTTTATTCAATTTTTCCTACTCAGCGTAGATAATTCCAGCATAATTCATCTATTTTTTCAATTTCATGACCCCCCCCCACACACACACACGAAAATAGTTTCCTTGACACATATCTGCTTAAAGTATATGATTTTAAAATGCAACTACTCATTTAGATAGCGTTTTGACGTGATTTTTTTCAATTCATTTACTAGTTGAAGATTTCAAACCACCTAAAATAAAAATTTTTTGCATAGAAGATAGTTACAATGAAATCAAGCTTGGTGGGATTGAAACTCCCTCTTTTGCTTATCTATTATAATATTATGTCGAATTCAAGAATTAGGAAGTATCTTGTTCCTGCTGAAGCGCAATCTAAAGCAAAAACTATCAGCTTAAGTTTTTTGGAATAATAAGTCTGATAAACAAAACTCTGAATAATATGTTTTTTATGTCAGAACTGATAGGAATAAATCAGACTAATCAGAAAAAAAATATAGCTAACAAACTAAGAGCTTACTTTTACTTTTCAACGGCTTGTACTTTATTAAAATATGCAAAAAGCAGAAAATATGAGCAGAACTGCAATTTCTCGGTTTTGAAATATGGAAAGGAGAAAAAATTTATCAAGATTGAGATGCATAGTATAGAGACTCGACTGGCTTTGTTGAAGAATGCTAAAAAAACTAAATAGAAAAGTTGTCATGAACTTTTCAAAGATCTATTTGACGGATGATATGCCCCTTTCGGTTAGAGAAACTCGTCAACAAAGGAATCGAATTGAGGTGGGAGGGGTATCAAATAACATGTATTTACTTGTAACTTTCAGGGTTGTTTTGGATTTTGGAGGAGGACTCAGAGACTATTATTTCACCTGATAGGCGTATTGTACAGCAAAATAGTCAGGTTTACTCTGTGAAGGTTACTTTCCATTGTTTTTTTTTTTTTTTTATTCGGATATTTTCATTATACCTATCTCAGATCTTATTTAGTTAACTATAATTCAGTTAGTAATGTCAGTATCTTTCGTTGAGTTTTACCCCCCCACCCCCCACATTGAGGTAAACCTTAGAAAGGGGGAGGTGAAGGTTCTAAAACGCGTTAAAAAACGTCTTCTAATGAGAAATATTGCCGTTTAATGCTTATTCAGGAATAAGCAATATTCAGGAAAAATACTACCTTGGTAAGTGAAGCTGCCCACACACTTGATTGATCATCTCGCTACCCAGCATGAGCTGTTCACCTTCGCTTATTTTTAACTCTACTGTAATTTTTACTTACGTTTAAACAAAAAGATCGTTCAGAAACATGTTATGAACGTCACAATTAATGTATTTTTGACCAACTAAAATTACAATAAATGGAAGTAACAGAAGAATATAAAAATAAAAAAACTTACACAAGAAACACATACAAAACAATATCAAGCAGAAAAAACAACAACAATGAATATGAAAATAATCGCAGAGATGAAAAGGCCCTAACCGCAGCCAAGCCTCTTCTAAGTTAGCAACCAACTTATTACAAGGTGTCAATATTTCCTGGGCAGAAAAAAAATCAAATAAACTTTCGGTTCCTATACCAACCAGGCGGATATAAAAGGAATTTACAAAAACGGAAATACAATGCTCTAATGTCCTGCATGAATAGAGTCCTATGTTCCATTTCTAGCACACTATGTTCCTTCCTATGCTATTCTAGCGGTTTATGTTCCTTCCTATGCTAATGCTATTCTAGCACACTATGTTCCTTCCTATGCTATTCTAGCACACTATGTTCCTTCCTATGCTATTCTAGCACACTATGTTCCTTCCTATGTTATTCTATGGCAACTCTGCACCTTTTTAAAGAGAGTGAGTAGCCTTATGTTTCTTGGTGTCTTTCCAGAGCATGTACTTGACGATGAAGAAAAAGGGTTAAAATGATTAGCAATTACGAGCGGGGATTCCCCGCTGTTTTTTTTTAAATCGAAAACTAGAGATTGTCAAATTGCGTATTTAGGAATTGTTTGATTGACATTTTTGCAAAAAGGGATAAGGAATTCGCAAATTGGACACTATGAACGATATTAATTAATGTTTTGAATTATAGGAGTGTGATTGATTCTAATTAGTGATTGGATAATTTTTGAACATGAAATCTCTGAATAAAATATTTTTTGGGGGAGATGGGTTGATTGTGTACTGTATAATACACAAAGGATGTTTCGACAGTGTTGTCAATTTAAAATAGTTTAGAAATAACAAAATTTAACAAGAAAAGGCTGAAAAGTGTTTTGGAGGAGATGGGTTGATTGTGTACTGTATAATACACAAATGACGTTTGGACAGTGTGGTCAACTGTTGCCTGATTCCGTGTGGTTTATCTTTACTTAGTGCTCATTAAAAATGAATTTTTTTTTTGTTAAATAAGTAGCTCTTGTATCTCTTAAAAGAGCTTTACGGGGTTTGAGAGACTCGGTTGGCTGATTCCGTGTGGTTTTTTTTTACTTAGTGCTCATTAAAAACGATTTTTTTTTGTTAAATAAGTAGTTCTTGTATCTCTTAAAAGAGCTTTACGGGGTTTGAGAGACTCGGTTGCCTGATTCCGTGTGGTTTTTCTTTACTTGGTGCCCATTAAAAACAAAATTTTTGTGTTAAATAAGTAGTTCTTGTATGTTTTAAAAGAGCTTTACGGGGTTTGAGAGACTCTGTTGCCTGATTCAGTGTGGTTTTTCTTTACTTGATACGCATTAAAAACAAAATTTTTGTCTTAAATAAGTAGTTCTTGTATCTTTTAAAAGAGCTTTACGGGGTTTGAGAGACTCGGCTGCCTGATTCCGTGTGGTTTTTCTTTACTTGGTGCGCATTAAAAACGAAATTTTTGTGTTAAATAAGTAGTTCTTGTATCTTTTAAAAGAGCTTTACGGGGTTTGAGAGACTCGGTTGCCTGATTCCGTGTGGTTTTTCTTTACTTAGTGCTCATTAAAAACGATTTTTTTTTGTTAAATAAGTAGTTCTTGTATCTTTTAAAAGAGCTTTACGGGGTTTGAGAGACTCTGTTGCCTGATTCCGTGTGGTTTTTCTTTACTTGGTGCCCATTAAAAACGAAATTTTTGTGTTAAATAAGTAGTTCTTGTATCTTTTAAAAGAGCTTTACGGGGTTTGAGAGACTTGGTTGCATGATTCAGTGTGGTTTTTCTTTACTTAGTGCTCATTAAAAACGATTTTTTTTTTGTTAAATAAGTAGTTCTTGTATCTTTTAAAAGAGCTTTACGGGGTTTGAGAGACTCGGTTGCCTGATTCCGTGTGGTTTTTGTTTACTTAGTGCTCATTAAAAACGAATTTTTTTTTGTTAAATAAGTAGTTCTTGTATCTTTTAAAAGAGCTTTACGGGGTTTGAGAGACTCGGTTGCCTGATTCCGTGTGGTTTTTCTTTACTTAGTGCTCATTAAAAACGAATTTTTTGTTAAATAAGTAGTTCTTGTATCGTTCAAAAGAGCTTTACGGGGTTTGAGAGACTCGGTTGCCTGATTCCGTGTGGTTTTTCTTTACTTAGTGCTCATTAAAAACGAATTTTTTTTTGTTAAATAAGTAGTTCTTGTATCTTTTAAAAGAGCCTTTGTCTTAAATAATGTCTTAAAATTTTTGTCTTAAATAAGTTGTTCTTGTATCTTTTAAAAGAGCTTTACGGGGTTTGAGAGACTTGGTTGCATGATTCAGTGTGGTTTTTTCTTTACTTATTGCTCATTAAAAACGATTTTTTTTTGTTAAATAAGTAGTTCTTGTATCTTTTAAAAGAGCTTTACGGGGTTTGAGAGACTCGGTTGCCTGATTCCGTGTGGTTTTTGTTTACTTAGTGATCATTAAAAACGAATTTTTTTTTGTTAAATAAGTAGTTCTTGTATCTTTTAAAGGTGTTTTACAGGGTTTGAGAGACTCGGTTGCCTGATTCCGTGTGGTTTTTCTTTACTTAGTGCTCATTAAAAACGAATTTTTTGTTAAATAAGTAGTTCTTGTATCGTTCAAAAGAGCTTTACGGGGTTTGAGAGACTCGGTTGCCTGATTCCGTGTGGTTTTTCTTTACTTAGTGCTCATTAAAAACGAATTTTTTTGTTAAATAAGTAGTTCTTGTATCTCTTAAAAGAGCTTTACGGGGTTTGAGAGACTCGGTTGCCTGATTCCGTGTGGTTTTTCTTTACTTAATGCTCATTAAAAACGAATTTTTTTTTTGTTAAATAAGTAGTTCTTGTATCTTTTAAAAGAGCTTTACGGGGTTTGAGAGACTCGGTTGCCTGATTCCGTGTGGTTTTTCTTTACTTAGTGCTCATTAAAAACGAATTTTTTTGTTAAAGAATTAGTTCTTGTATCTTTTAAAAGAGTTTTACGGGGTTTGAGAGACTCGGTTGCCTGATTCCGTGTGGTTTTTCTTTACTTAGTGCTCATTAAAAACGATTTTTTTTTGTTAAATAAGTAGTTCTTGTATCTTTTAAAAGAGCTTTACGGGGTTTGAGAGACTCGGTTGCCTGATTCCGTGTGGTTTTTCTTTACTTAGTGCTCATTAAAAACGAATTTTTTTTTTGTTAAATAAGTAGTTCTGATAAATTTTAATCCATATCCTGACAAAAACAAAAGAAACCAAATTGTTGTTGGTTGAAAACCTGTACATAGCTTTCAGGTTGAGTGCCAACAACCGATTTTGTACTAAAAATCTCCGATGTTTTATAAATTTTTTGAAAAGAACAGTGGATATACTGAACAGGTATCGGACGAACGGCATTTGATTTTTCTATTTTATTTCGCATTTGTACTAGGGGAAGCTGAAATTGAAGTGAAATGAAATTCGTTTGTAAGTTTTGCATCATTTTTTTAACTATTACCTACTAACGCTTTCTAATTTAAAAAAATTGGCCATAAATATTCATTCTGATTGGTCAAACTTAAGACTTTGTGGACTGGATGTACATTTAGTGCTGTCAAGCTTAATTTTGATTTCAAAAATTGTGACTAGTAGGGCCAGGCACGATGTTTATGATCGGCTGTTTTTATCCCGCTCTCTTATTGTTTTATTCGTCATTTCACAGATGGCGTAAACTTTTACCACATAACTGCATCTTGAACGCGTGGATGGCGTGGTTCGAAGTTTTGTTTTGCTTTCGCATTTTAATCAGGGATGCCACCGGTGACACTTTAGTGTCACTTTTGACACTTTTTTTTAAATGGCACTTTTTGGGACACCTGACACTATTAGGACACGTTTTAGCAAAAGTGGCACTTTTTTGCTAAGTAGCACTATTTTACAAAAAAAAAAGAATTTTTTCAGACAAAAAACCGGAAGGAAAACTGTCAATGTAGATATGCATCGATATCCTTTTTCTGTCAGTTAAGATTCTTATCATGACTCCGCGCTCGGCAATTATTGGATGCAAGAATCTTTCTGTGCGGTGAAAAACATAAACGTGTTTATCTCTATCTGTGTGTGATAAATTTTTATATTCTTATTCTTATCACTGTCAGTTAAGATTCTTATCTTAACTCTGCGCTCGGCAATTATTGGATGCAAGAATCTTTCTGTGCGGTGAAAAACATAAACGTGTTTGTCTCTATCTGTGTGTGAGAAATTTTTATATTCTTATTCTTATCACTGATAAGCTAAGATCATAAACAGCGATAGACATTTAACTGCAATGTGGTGGAGAAGCCTTCAGTTGTTTAGTTCAACTATTTTGTGTTGTTGCAATAATTTTTAGGCTCATAGACAATAAGTCAGTCAAGCAGTTTGCAATTCTTGAGTGGGTCCGAATTCAATTTTTATGTTTTATTAGTTGAGGGTGGACTACAATTCAAAGAAGAAAAGCTAAGAGTGTATTTTTGCGCCAATATGTTAATAGCTGTTACTATGTTAACCAGTCACTGGGCCAGTGACTGCTTAACTTTGCGCGTCTTTTCATCGATTTCCGTGACTGGAGCTCTTGAAGCCCAGTGACTGAAAAGCTCACTGGTGACATTACACAACGACTCAGCAACGCAAAAACATCCACTGAGCTCACTTGTGTCCCACAAGAATATCTAGTGACCTTTTCAGTGACTGGGCCAGTGACGCAAAAATGCGCTCTAACATTTCCGTTCATATTTTTAATATTTTTTCTTTGAGCTCTTGGCAATGGACAAATGAATATTCCTACATAACCATCATTCTAAAAAAATTGATATCAAAACCTCCATTATCTTTAAACCTATGCAATCATTAGCAAAATCACAATCTAATTTCACTTTTTGTCTTACTTTAATTTATGTTACATCATTACATAAATTGAATTTGGACGCACTTTCTCATTTTAGTTATTTTATTCCCACTAATATTTGATTGTAAATGTGCTTTCACGCTGATACACTAAATGCTCGTTTTTTATTATAAAGGTGCTTTCATATGATACTTAAAATGCTAGTTGACTGTTCCTATGCCCAAGTCCCTGGAGACATCGTAAAGAAAAATTTACTGGGAGTGGCGAGAGTTCTCGTGAAACTTATTCTATTCAGGTTGTGATAAATAGATTAGATGGTATAGCTGTCTTATTGTTTTTTCACTAGTTTTTGCTAAATAAATTATTTGGAAGAGTTAGAGTCTGAGCCACTATTGGTTGTGTTTATCATAGGGTCATCAATAGCTACTATCAATGTTCGTGGCATTCTCTTCAGCATTTTCGGAGAAAAGAAAAGTTTCAAGCACCTGAATGCACTGTAATAATCCAGATAGTCCATTTTATGAAAAACTGGATGAAAAACTCTAAATGTAGACGAGTATTGCTGTCCCTTTTTTCCGTTTTCTCAAAAGAAAAAAAACTGAAGGTTTTTCCTCTTTTCTTTTTCCGTTCCTTTTTCACGCTAAAAATAAAGACTGCTCAGAAAAAAAGAGAAGAAAGTACTCTGCAGGACGAGTTCCCATTTTGTACAGTAAGCACCATTTTTGTTTTAGCGGGGGTTTAGGAGGGGGCTGGAAGGTTGACAGGAGTGGAAGTGCTGCACAAAGCCCGAAATCAGCACCGATTAAGTGTAAAATCAAAATTTCTTTTTTATAGTTGATAGATGGCATTAGATCCGACATTTCATGTTGGAGAATTTAAAGATGCGGGAAACCACGCGGGCACGGAAGATGTTGATCCCAAATGACATTATCTACAAAGAACTTATTGAAACATATGATCAGAACCAAAGATTCCAACCAAAATCAATTCCACCATACTGTCGAATGGTGAAACACATCTCTGAAACAGCTGCTCCTATCCCAACTCCTGATGTTATTGATGAGGTAGGTTCAGCTTCTAGTTCAGGTATAAAGCCAAATATAGCACTACCCCCATTCTCAAGGGGTAGCCCAGAGGAACCACCAGAGATGGCAAGAGCTAGGTGGCATGAATGGGTAGACCAGTGGACACAGACTGGGCATAGAATGGTATTCGCTGATGGATCTTGCTTTGCCACTGGGGGTGGGGCTGCGGTTGTGGTCCTTGGGCTCAGTCATGCACTGTCTTTTAAAGTAACAGAGAAGTTGTCAATATTTTCACTTGAGTTGCATGCACTATTGAAAGCGTTTGAATGTATTGCAAGTGTTTTGCCAGTAGGTAAATATTTGATATGTAGTGACTCACTTTCAGTGGTGAATTATTTGATGTATGGTCATAGGCCAGCAAGAAAATCAGTGTTGCTTTTAGAAAAGATACTGCTAAAACTAATGACAGCCAAGTATGAGATTGTAGCAACATGGGTACCAGCACATGTTGGAATTAGGGGAAATGAGCAGGCAGATAAGCTGGCAAAATGGGGTGCTAGGTATTGGGAGAATTTAATATGTCAGTATTCAGTGAATGATTTTTTATGTTATTATGATAAGTTGCTAAAGGAGAAGGAGAAAGAGGTTTTTGGTCAAAGGTCTCAGAACCAGATCCTTGATTTGTATGATTATGGTACCCCACCTCCTGATCTATGTCACCCAGTCAGACACCTGGCTATCAGTATATTCAGGCTGAGAACAGGCCATGCTCAAATTAGGAGTGTATTATTTAAATGGAAGTCAGTACACTCCCCATTATGTGAGGTATGCAATGTAGAAGAGGATGTTAGACATATTTTAATGTATTGTAAAAAGTATGAGACACAGAGATTGCCACTAAAAAAAAGCGTGTCTAAAGTATTTTGGTGCATTCACACTCAGAAGTATCCTGGGCCATGCACAGGCACCACCATGGGCTAGGAAAAAATCTGTGGAAGTGCTAGGCCGTTTTATTGTAGATACTAAGCTACACTTAGAGCTGTAATTTGTATTAATAATTGTATATATAAATATTATTGCACATTATTTTAATATTGTACATGTACATTAGTGATATGTAAGCTATATGTATGAGTATGTGTATATATTGCAAGCCAAGCTCATCAGTTTAAATTGCCATATCAGCTAGTTGTGTTTGAATTGTAAATATGGAGGCTCATTTGTGACACTATTGGACAGAGTTGAATACGGCCTGATATTGGCTTATTGTTTTTTGCCTTGAAATTCTTCAAAACCCCTCCCTAACCACAGTGACAAAAACCAGATGGCTTTTTTAAATTATTTGACCCTCGGTCATGACAGAACAATAGCTGGACAGCCAAATTTTGACGTGGAATACCTTTCATCCCTAAAGGCTCTGATGAAATCATGGAGACGTGCACAATGGGCAGCTTGCCCAGGAGTGCTACAAACAAACAACAACAACAACCACGCGGGGATTATCCCAAGCGGATTGGCAAATATTTTCAATATAAAAAGCTTGTTGGTATGAGCGCGAGCGATGCAAAGCGTCGCGAGCGGCAAATTTTTGGAAAATGACACTTTTTATACGAAATTGACACAATTTTACCACCCATAGTGGCACCAAAAAAAACGGCCGAGTGATCATTGAGTTAGGAATAAAAAGGAAAAAAGTAAATTCACCATTCAATGCCTTTTTTTATGCTTATTACAAATATAATCATTTCTATTAGAAATGAATTTCAGCCCCCCTCCACCTATATATGCCAATTCAGGGTATATATTTCTACATTAGGGGGGGGGGGGTGTTGGCAAATTTTGTTTCTGATGTAAATGGGAGGTAAGTTTGAACTTCACCCCCCCCCCCCCCCTAATGTAGAAATATATACCCTGAATTGGCATATATGGGGGGGGGGCTGAAATTCATTTCCAATAGAAATGATTATTATTTTGTAATCAGCATAAAAAAGGCATCAAATGGTGTATTCACTTTATTCCCAACTCAATAATATGATTTGGTATATATTTACCTGTTGTTTCAATTGGAAATTTAATTTTAAGCCCTTTACTGACCCTTAAATATGATACCTTTATCTCTTATTTTTGGCTATATAAAACAGCTAGAAACAACAGTTCTTACTCATTACATAGCCTACAGATTTATTATAGTTAACATGTTTAGAGTGCAGGTCCACAATACTTTATCCCAATCCTATAATATGCAAATATATAGCCTGAATTACATATTTCCTATATGTTTTTGGTAAAATTCTACTTTAGCTACTTTTGCCTGTCTTGGAAAGGGGTTAGGTTAGGAAAATGAAACTTTCAGGAATGGGTTTACAGACTAAAGCATGTCATAGGAAGATATTTTGAAGTACCTACCTCCACTCCTTCTCCCTCTAGAGGGTCCTGACCTTTAAAAATGTGGGTGTTATAAAAGTGAAACCTTGCAAAATAGATCTTCTGCTCTAAAATGAAGTACAACAAAGTTGTTTTCAGCTTCAAAACTTTGCTCAATTCTGATTTATAAGGTTTTAAAGATTTGAAAACGCACCTCCTAAATAAAAGAAACAAAAACAAAAAACATTGAAATGGCTTAAAGTTCTACTCAAATAACAGAAATTGCATTTTCCAAACTAAAGGGCTGGGCACACCTAGCTGATTTTGGGAACTGATTTCCAAATCAGCACTGATTTTAAAAGAAATTGGCATCAATTTGAGCTTGAAAAATTTTCTAGTTTTTGGTGCCAATTTGCAAAATGAGTGCTGATTTTCATCATGATCATCACCAAAAAATGGGGATACAAACAAATAGTCAGCCAGAGGTATCTGTAGTGAAAGACCCTTCTACTGAGCTGAGAACTAAGCCAAGATCAATCAAGCAACTATTAATAAACTCCAGTTGATCAGTTGACAAAGTCAGCACTTGCATGTAATGTTTTGATAAAATTTGTTTTGCCAGCAGATCTCTGATTAGGGGAATAATAACACACACCCACATAATCTTATCAAAGGGAGCAAGACATGGAATTGAACTCCAGTTTACAGTTGACATAGTCAGCACTTGCATGTAATGTTTTGATAAAATTTATTTTGTCAGCAGATCTCTGATTAGGGGAATAATAAAAACAACACAGGACAATTAAACTGAAAGGACGCAGCAAGACTTTAGGTCAAACACACACCCACATAATCTCATCAAAGGGAGCAAGACATGGAATTGAGATTTCACTTGGGTACAAGTCATTACAGACAAAGAACATAATTCCACCACCTTTTTTACCCAGAGGGTGGTTTTCTGGTCTGAGTTTAATAAATTGAGAAAAATTGTTAATCCTTAACATGTGCAAATTTTGAGCTTGAACTTCAGTAATAGCAATTACATCTAATCTATGTATTATAGAAAGGGTATCTAATTCATTAAGTTTTTCAAAGTTAAGGCTTTCAGTGTTGCTCAACAAAAGTTTGGGGAATTGAAAGTTACTTGTGAAGGTATCTTTTTACACTTTACTTTTTTTATATCACAGATGGGGTCAGGGGTTCTAGCAGAATTCTTGATGGGGGCTAAGCTCAGGTAATCAGAATAAGGGACAGGGGGATCAAATCCATCTTTTTCAAATGCAATGGTATTGAATTGAGTAGGTACTAGTGGAGACTCGAAACAGCAGTACTAAGTAGCGGCTGAGTTTGGGGTGAACTGGAGGAATCAAGAGAGATGAGGTTATTTTTGCAGGGGAATGGTACAAAGAGTCCATGTTGAGTGGGCATGCAAGGTGGTGGGGAATGATAGATGGAAGGGTAGGAATATGGTGGAAAACAGCCAGAGGGGTGGGTGGGTTTATCTTTGAAAAAGAAGGAAGGGGGTATGGAAGTGGATATGGAGGCGGGGATATCCTTTGGATAGGTACTCGATTGGAAAAGACTGGATGGCTTGTGGGCTTTCTTGTGTGTGAGCAATGGTATAAAAAATATTTAGTAGGATTAGCAGAATTTAGGCGGCCTCTGGGTAGCCCAGTTTTGTGGAACCTACTACAACTCTTAATGGGCAATTTGATATGAGGTTTTTCACAGCCAAATTATCTTCCACTTGAAAATTGTTTACAGATATCAATATGGGGTTATTTACACAGATTATTTATACAACGGCTAAAGATACAAAACTTACAAATGTGTAGATATTTACAATTACTAGACATACATCTACTGTCTCAAAATCTAAAGCACACATTAGGCTGATTACACTTAAGATCACTGAACTCAACTTTTTTTTGAATATATGACTGCATTGGGTGAGAATTTCCGCTTGTAAATACTTTACTGAAAAAAATATAAATGTTTTTACTTTTATAACTTTAATAAATCAAATAATATTAACATTTTGATTACTAAATATCAGTATATGTATATTAAACTGACAATGCACATTCATTTGTATTTTTTTCAGTAAAGTGCAAATTATGTTCTGGCCTTGGGAAGGCATAGGGGTTTTGAGCCCAACTTATGTTAATTTCTGCTCGTTTTGAGTTTGACTTGGTTATTTATTGTAATTTCTGTTCGTTTTGGGTTTCATTTTTTTGTCAATGCTGATTTGTAGTAGTTTCACGCTTGGTAGATTATTTTATTTATTTTTACTAATTTTTTGTTTAATGGAGTTCTTAACTTTTCTTTGAAAAACTTATTTTTTGGAAAATGTTTTTTTAATTAATTGGCAAAAATAACGAAATCCTAAGCATGCCTTATGCTGAATGATTTTTTTCAATAGTTTTTTTTTCCAGAGTGTGTCACACTTTATTTGAAAAGGCTCCTAAACCTTTAAATTTAACTTGTGAATTTTCGGTCAGTTTTACCACGTATAAGATTTTCCTCTTTAAATGGTAAATATTTTCAAAGTTCTATTTGAATTTTACAAGAAATGAGGGAAATTTGAGAGCGCAATTTTGACAATAAAACACTGACTTTTTATGGTCTTAAGATGTTTGTGGGTTTATAGTTGGCACCATATTAATAATTATCAAAAGTATGGGAAGAGTAAATAAAAATGTAAGATAGATGTAATAAATGTATGGCTAAACTTCAATTGTTTTACCTATTATTTTTCTCTCTGTCTGTCACCAACTTTCACTCTCAGAAGATTTTTCTTAACGCTTAATTTTAGGGATTGGACGGCTCCTATTGGGACAGCAGACGGCAGGATTGAAGATGGCAGATGGATTAACTTATAGATGGCACCAATAGATGGATGTTGCGGCTCATTTCTTGGTGTATTACAATTATCTTGCAGCTCATGTTTTGGTTTATGAACAACATGTTCAATTACCAAATGGCAGACCTGGCCATAAATGTCATATACTCTGGAGCTCAGTCCTTAGATTTTTATGTCTGGGGGTTGGGCACTCTTTTAGGTCAGATTTAGCATACAGGATGTGGATATGGTTCGTTCTTTACTATGTTACAGCTACTGCTGCAACAATATTTAGAAGAACTTGCTTTTATTTTTAGATTAGCAAAAACTTATTGCAAGAAAAAAATAAGTCAAATAAGAAGTCAAACTTAAAATGAATGCAAATTACTGTAAGTGGAGAAATCAAACCAAAGACCAAGCATATATTATAATAAATACAAAAGTTAGACTTGAAATTTTCCTGGTGAATGATGTGTAGAAACTAAAAAGAACATAAATTATCACAAATATAAGCTGGACTGCCACTCCCTCAGAAACCTCAAATCAAAGTGGAAGCGAGTCAAAATAAAATACCGTGTTTTATTGTTTCTTCTATGTGTTATTGAAGCCTATTACTGGGCTGAATAATCTTCTACGCTTGACGGTAACCAGAGTAGAAGGAGTGGTATAAATTTATGAATATCCTAGGTAAAGATTCCAAATTTGGGCTATTTTGCTGCAGTAAGCTTTGAAACTCACCATTTTGCAAACTAAATACCTATCTTTAGCTAGGAAAAGTTGCATAGAGTATATTTTGAATAGTGATAAAAAATAATTTATTTTTATTCTAGTTTTTTTATTATTGGCTAAACTTAAAACCATTGAGGGATGGATGGGGGAGGCTAGTATTCTAACTTAGTGATTTGCATGCCTGTAAAGAAAATAAACTTCTTGTCGTTTCTCAGTAAGGAAAATTTTTCCTCTATAAATTCACAACCAAGTTTGTCGTGAAGAATAGCCCAAAGAATTAAAATTTATCAGAGGATATTCTGTTATGAGAAGATTGCTAATGCTAATTAGAATGCAAAAAGTTTTATTTTAAAAAGTATTTTATTGTTTTTTCCAGAAATGCCTTAGTATGTTTTCTGGGCAGTGTTTTATTTTCTTTTTCTAATTTTCTAATCTAATTTTCGCCAATCCTTGGACTTCAATCTAAGAAAAAGGCAAAGCAAGTTTCACACATGTAATTCGGTAGGTGGATGAAACGGAGTCTAAGCCATCGAATAATATTGGAGTTTTTGTCTTCCATTGAAACATTAATAGCTTATGTCTGCCAAATAAAAAACAATAAAAATTACTTGGGAAAAATTAATCTTAAATTTTGTTCAAATATTATGTAATATCAATTGGCGATTTGAAAATTTAATATAGCTATTGATTTCCTTAACATTTGAAAGGAAGGGCATTTTGTAGAAAATTGCTTTTCTACTTGAATTATAATTGGTTTGCATCAATATATAAATTTCAAAAATAAGTTTGTGTCTACAAGTAGTCCTTTAAAAAATTTTTACTTTCATTTTGATATCTATAATGCTGTTAAAAAGAACATGTCTTGTTTTCAGTATATGGCAAATGACACTTGCATTTAGATGGTTTTGAGGGGAGTGGCAGTCCACTCATAACTTTGGAAATTTGTCCTCATTTTCAGATTGACTTTGTTATCCATTGTAATTTCTGTTTCTTTAGAGGATTAATTTCTTCATTCATAGTATTTTTGTTTGTTCTAAATTTGACTTTTTATTTTGAGGTAATTTCTCTTTGTCTTAAGCTTCGACGTCGCTTAATTATTCAGGATTAATTGATGTTGAAAATATTTGATTTTAGTCAACAATAATTTTTGGCCTAGATGCTTTTATCTCATTTCTCCTCTGTTTGTTCACCTAAATTAAAATTATTAAAAGACATTGATTTACCAGAGCCACGCTCATATCTTTCAGCATACCTTTATTTCAGCGGAGTGTCAGGATTGCTAAGAAGTACATATGGCTGAAACAGCAATTATAGCTAAGTATCCTTAAGGTAGTCTAGTAAAATTAACGATCTTTTTTTTTATTTAGGTTTTTTAATTTAGGCATGACATTACCCATATTTTCCATGATTTTATAAATCCGCTATTTATAAAATCATGGAAAATATGGGTAATGTCATGCCCACTTATTCCCAAAGCTATTTTGTCAATATAATCTTCCGTAACCTAGTTTGCAAGTTCACTTGTATCATCTTACAGGCTTATAAAGGCTGTAGCCCAGAAGCCCTCATTTGCGGAGGCCTACTGTTTACTTATTCCAAAATATAAAAGTTTTTAACAGTCACGGGTTCCTCTATACTTTTCAAGTTTAATTGTAAATTTCTGACTTTTTCATGATGTTTCCTAAATTATTTTATCAGATGAAATATGTGGGGATCAAACTCTGCTGTAAATGTGGAGTATGCTTACTTATGGTTTATGCTCACTATGCATGTTATTGACCGTTTTTAAATAAACCGCGTACCGTCTTCAATTTTTTACCAAAGATAACAATTTTGGTATTATTCAATAGCTGAGACTTATTTTTATGATTTCACCAAATTATATTTTTGAAATATGATTAAATTTTTTTTAGACAGAAAAATACTTTTTAAAAACACAGAATTTTGCAACTAAACTACACACCCACATAATCTCATCAAAAGGGGCAAGACACGAAATTGATATTTCACTTGGGTAAAAGTCATTATGGACAAAGAACAAAATTCCACCACCTTTCTTACCCAGAGGGTGGTTTTCTGGTTTGAGTTTAATAAATAGAAAAAAATTGTTAATCTTTTAACATGTGCAAATTTTGAGCTTGAATTTCAGTGATAGCGATTACATCTAATCTAAATATTTTTGAAAGGCTTTCTAATTAATTAAGTTTTTCAAAGTTAAGGCTTTCAGCGTTGCTCAACAAAAGTGTGGGGAATTGAAAGCATATTCTGAAGGTACCGTTTTTATACTTTACTTGTTTTATATCACAGATCAGGGTTGCAACCCTGGCCAGGAAAAATTTACTAAACCTAAGAGGAAAAATTTGCTAAATCGCATTTGGTTTTACTAAATGGTAAAAAAAAATTTTTTCGCACCATCAAGCATCGATTTTTACTATAGGAGGATAATCAATAGCATTTCCACAATCTTTTTTCCTTCTTCCTTCTTTTTTTCTCTTTTCTTTTGTTTTCATAGTATCTGATTGAAAATTCCAAAGACTTATAAGTTCAAAAATCCTTTCTTTTGTTATTTGGATGTACTACTGGATAGGCCTCATCTTCCAGATACGGTTTATCCAAGACGTCAAACAATAGTCTGGAATCTTAGATTCTGGAAATCCTACTGGTGAAGCCCGGCTTTAAATTTATCAATGGTCTTCAGGTCATAAAAATCATATATATTGAAAAATAAAAAACAATCAACGAAGAAAAACAGCTACACATCATATTCACGAAGCAATTCAAGCGATGGAGTGCTTAGAATCTGAGTTGGTTTTGAAACTGACGCCTTTTGAGATTTGTCCCCCGGTTTCCGTTTTTGGGTTATAAATATAAATTCTTCAATTTTGCATTTTTAGAAATTTGCCACTTTTTAAACACTAATTGGGTTGGTTTTTAAATAAGGGATAAGCTGCTTAAACAAAAGTTCTGGCAAATTTTAAAGCACTTAATTTAGAATTGTTTTAACTGATTTTTTCTGGATTTCCTCTCGTTTGTATTCAAGGGAATAAAAAACCAATACAATCTATGTCACTTCAAACGGAAATGACATAATCGGCTACCGGGTTTGTTGTAAAAATATGTAAATTAAAAAGTGCACCTCGAATTGGACTAGGGCTGCCAAGAAAAAGAAAAATTATATAACATACAATAATTAGTTTTAAAAAAAAACATTATGTCAATATTCTTCAGGTCAGGCAAATCATACAAATTGAAAAGTAAAAAGAAGAATATGTAGTCACAACTAAAAACTATCATAAAAAAATTCAAGATTAATAATCCGTTTCCTGAGATTGACGATTTCCGCGTCTTTTTTAAGGCAATCTTCACCGGCACGGAGCTCGAAGACACTAGTCGTTTCCCAATGCTTGTCAATTCATCTTTACTGGAACAATAGATTTGGGGGGTAATTTGGGATTGATGGGTTGGGGTTATTTTTGCAGAATCAATCGATCCATTAGAAATATTGTTGACATTACTTGAAACACAAGGTACAGTAGGGGAATTTGTAATACCACTTCGAGCGATCACTTCAAGTTGATTTTCGTTAAAGATAGTTGAGTTTTCTTTTCGTTTAGTCTCAAGGCCTTCGTTTAGTGATTCCCCTTTTGGTCTTTTTATTGCTGAAAGCTGAATATTTTAAATTCTCGATGTAAATTATGAAAATCAATTATGCCCACCCCATTGTTTTCATGAATTTACCACTGTTTCCACTGGCTTGTTTTTTTTTGTCCTTTGTTGAATTAGTGAAATTTTAATATTGGCAAAAAATAGCCAAATCCTAAGCATGCTTTATGCCGAATGATTTTTTTTCTTCCAAATAGTGTGTCACATTTCATTTCGAAAAGGCTCCTAAACATTTAAATTTAACTTATGAATTTTCTATCATTTTTACCACCTAAAAGATTTTCTTCTTTAAATGGTAAATATTTTCAAGTTCTATTTGAATTTAACAAGAAATGAGGGAAATTCAAGAGTCACATAAAGAAAGAAAAACGAGCAAAAATGGGGTTTTTATAGGCCAAATGAAGATACTGAAAAAACAAAGCGAATATTTCGAGAGGACAAACGCTTCTCTTCTTCAGCGCGAAACGAAACGATGTATCAATAAAAGCTAAAAAATTAGAAGAATTAAAACCAACTACCTAACAACAATAAAAGCGAGTTATTCGCCAATATCCGCGATTTGCACAAAATCCAAAAAAACATGAACTGCCATCGACGGATACTAGCGAACAACTGAACAAAGAAAAGGAAACCAATTCATTCACTCGAAAAAACAAAACGAAGCAGCAATTAAATAAGTTGGAGAACTATGTAATTTGATTTCGGATTTTAATTAATGCATTTCTTGCAGACACCCTTTTAGACCAAAGGGGTTGTTCACGTGTTTGATTAGATGACTGGGAAAGTGGTTCAAGTTTTATTTCAGGAATTACTAAAGTATTGGTTTCTCTTTTGAGAAAACCGAAATATGACTCGTTTATTCTTAAACCACCGGAATCTCTGTTTAAAGCTAGACCTAAATGTTGGTATTTATAAATTTCAACAGCTTCTCTGTAGTGCTGGACAATACCTTTGTCATGCGAAATAAGACTAGCTTGATTAAACAAAATAGTATGGTCTGGTTTTTCAAAAATGTGCTCTGCAAGGGCAGAGTCAAAATTTCTGTTTTTTTCCGCTTTTTAAGTGTATTATTAATTGAACTAGAGTGCTGAGTTAATCTATCAGTTAGTCGCTGATTAGTTCTTCCGATATACCAAAGACAACACGAACAAGGAATTCTGTAGACACCGGAGTTTTCACCTATCGGGATAGGGTCTTTACCTTGATAAATTTGGGACCTGATAGTTTTTCTGGGTCTATAATAAGTGTAAATTTTATTTTTTCTTAGATTTTTTGAAATGTGGTCTGAAATCCTTTTAACATATGGGAGACATATTTCAGTGATAGCGATTACATCTAATCTAAATATTTTTGAAAGGCTTTCTAATTCATTAAGTTTTTCAAAGTTAAGGCTTTCAGCGTTGCTCAACAAAAGTGTGGGGAATTGAAAGCATATTCTGAAGGTACCGTTTTTATACTTTACTTGTTTTATATCACAGATCAGGGTTGCCACCCTGGCCAGGAAAAATTTACTAAACCTAAGAGGAAAAATTTGCTAAATCGCATTTGGTTTTACTAAATGGTAAAAAAAAATTTTTTTGCACCATCAAGCATCGATTTTTACTATAGGAGGATAATCAATAGCATTTCCACAATCTGTTTTCCTTCTTCCTTCTTTTTTTCTCTTTTCTTTTGTTTTCATAGTATCTGATTGAAAATTCCAAAGACTTATAAGTTCAAAAATCCTTTCTTTTGTTATTTGGATGTACTACTGGATAGGCCTCATCTTCCAGATGCGGTTTATCCAAGACGTCAAACAATAGTCTGGAATCTTAGATTCTGGAAATCCTACTGGTGAAGCCCGGCTTTAAATTTATCAATGGTCTTCAGGTCATAAAAATCAGATATATTGAAAAATAAAAAACAATCAACGAAGAAAAACAGCTACACATCATATTCACGAAGCAATTCAAGCGATGGAGTGCTTAGAATCTGAGGTGGTTTGAAAGTGACGCCTTTTGAGATTTGTCCCCCGGTTTCCGTTTTTGGGTTATAAATATAAATTCTTCAATTTTGCATTTTTAGAAATTTGCCACTTTTTAAACACTAATTGGGTTGGTTTTTAAATAAGAGATAAGCTGCTTAAACAAAAGTTCTGGCAAATTTTAAAGCACTTAATTTAGAATTGTTTTAACTGATTTTTTTCTGGATTTCCTCTCGTTTGTATTCAAGGGAATAAAAAAACCAATACAATCTATGTCACTTCAAAACGGAAATGACATAATCGGCTACCGGGTTTGTTGTAAAAATATGTAAATTAAAAAGTGCACCTCGAATTGGACTAGGGCTGCCAAGAAAAAGAAAAATTATATAACATACAATAATTAGTTTAAAAAAAATAACATTGTGTCAATATTCTTCAGGTCAGGCAAATCATACAAATTGAAAAGTAAGAAGAAGAATATGTAGTCACAACTAAAAACTATCATAAAGAAATTCAAGATTAATAATCCGTTTCCTGAGATTGACGATTTCCGCGTCTTTTTTAAGGCAATCTTCATCGGCACGGAGCTCGAAGACACTAGTCGTTTCCCAATGCTTGTCAATTCATCTTTACTGGAACAATAGATTTGGGGGGTAATTTGGGATTGATGGGTTGTGGTTATTTTTGCAGAATCAATCGATCCATTAGAAATATTGTTGACATTACTTGAAACACAAGGTACAGTAGGGGAATTTGTAATACCACTTCGAGCGATCACTTCAAGTTGATTTTCGTTAAAGATAGTTGAGTCTTCTTTTTCGTTTAGTCTCAAGGCATTCGTTTAGTGATTCCCCTTTTGGTCTTTTTATTGCTGAAAGCTGAATATTTTAAATTCTCGATGTAAATTATGAAAATCAATTATGCCCACCCCATTGTTTTCATGAATTTACCACTGTTTCCACTGGCTTGTTTTTTTTTTGTCCTTTGTTGAATTAGTGAAATTTTAATATTGACAAAAAATAGCCAAATCCTAAGCATGCTTTATGCCGAATGATTTTTTTTCTTCCAAATAGTGTGTCACATTTCATTTCGAAAAGGCTCCTAAACATTTAAATTTAACTTATGAATTTTCTATCAGTTTTACCACCTATAAGATTTTCATCTTTAAATGGTAAATATTTTCAAAGTTCTATTTGAATTTTACAAGAAATGAGGGAAATTCAAGAGTCACATAAAGAAAGAAAAACGAGCAAAAAATGGGGTTTTTATAGGCCAAATGAAGATACTGAAAAAACAAAGCGAATATTTCGAGAGGACAAACGCCTCTCTTCTTCAGCGCGAAACGAAACGATGTATCAATAAAAGCTAAAAAATTAGAAGAATTAAAACCAACTACCTAACAACAATAAAAGCGAGTTATTCGCCAATATCCGCGATTTGCACAAAATCCAAAAAAACATGAACTGCCATCGACGGATACTAGCGAACAACTGAACAAAGAGAAGGAAACCAATTCATTCACTCGAAAAAACAAAACGAAGCAGCAATTAAATATGTTGGAGAACTATGTAATTTGATTTCGGATTTTAATTAATGCATTTCTTGCAGACACCCTTTTAGACCAAAGGGGTTGTTCACGTGTTTGATTAGATGACTGGGAAAGTGGTTCAAGTTTTGTTTCAGGGATTACTAAAGTATCGGCTTCTCTTTGAGAAAACCGAAATATGACTCGTTTATTCTTAAACCACCGGAATCTCTGTTTAAAGCTAGACCTAAATGTTGGTATTTATAAATTTCAACAGCTTCTCTGTAGTGCTGGACAATACCTTTGTCATGCGAAATAAGACTAGCTTGATTAAACAAAATAGTCTGGTCTGGTTTTTCAAAAATGTGCTCTGCAAGGGCAGAGTCAAAATTTTCTTGTTTTTTCCGCTTTTTAAGTGTATTATTAATTGAACTAGAGTGCTGAGTTAATCTATCAGTTAGTCGCTGATTAGTTCTTCCGATATACCAAAGACCACACGAACAAGGAATTCTGTAGACACCGGAGTTTTCACCTATCGGGATAGGGTCTTTACCTTGATAAATTTGGGACCTGATAGTTTTTCTGGGTCTATAATAAGTGTAAATTTTATTTTTCTTAGATTTTTTGAAATGTGGTCTGAAATCCTTTTAACATATGGGAGACCAAGATAAACTGAATTTTACCTTTGATTTGTGTTTTCTGTGGAACTATCTGATAATCTTTTAATGCGTTTTGCAATTACAGAATTTATTAAACTAATTGGATAACCATTCCCAAATAAAATATCTCTAAGGTGGTTGAGCTCTAAATCCAAGAAACGTGTTGAACAAACTTTCAATGCTCTATCAACTAGAGAAGTAACAACTCCTCTTTTCACAGCAGGAGAATGATTTGAGGAATAACTTAAGTAACGGTCATTATGTGTGGGTTTTCTATAGACACTAAACTTGAAAAATGAATCATTTCGGTGCACCTGAACATCTAAGAATGGAACACGCCTCTCTATCTCTGATTCCTGAGTAAATTTCAGTTTTGGATCCAAAGAGTTGAGCAAGTGAAGAAAAGAACCCAGAGACTCGTCACCATGCTCCCATAAATAAAAAATGTCATCTTTAAAACGAACCCAAAATTCAGGTTTACAAGAACTTTGCAAAATAGCCCTTTCTTCAAGGTCTTCCATGAAAATATCAGCCTGTATTGGAGAAAGAGGGGCACCCATGGAGAGCCCATATTTCTGTCTATAAAAAATGCCTCTATAATGGAAGTAAAAAGAAGTTCTGTTACAAAGGGCTGTAAGCGAAAGAAGTGTCTGATTCGAAAGAGTAGAATTTTCTGATATACATGGGTTAGAATTAAGTTTTTGCTCCAAAAACAGTTCGGCCTTTTGAGGATCACAATTGGTATACATTGAATCTGCATCAAAACTGCCAATTCTTGTGTTTGGTTTAACCGAAACTTGCTTTACCTTGGAAACAAAATCAGCGGAATTTTTAATATAGGATTTTTGAGCCTGAATTAGTGGGCGAAATATCACTGATAAGAATTTCCCAATTTTTGCTGTAGGAGAATTAAAAGAAGAAACAATGGGTCGAAGTGGATTACCGGGCTTATGAACTTTAGGAAGACCATAAAAGCGAGGGGACGTGCATCCGCGTGGGTAATGGTCCGCGTGGTTTACTCGCTTTTATGGTCTTCCTAAAGTTCATAAGCCCGGTAATCCACTTCGACCCATCGTTTCTTCTTTAATTCTCCTACAGCAAAAATGAAGGATATGCATCCTTCCTTCTCTTTGCTCAGTTGTTCGCTAGTATCCGTCGATGGCAGTTCATGTTTTTTTGGATTTTGTGCAAATCGCGGATATTGGCGAATATCTCGCTTTTATTGTTGTTAGGTAGTTGGTTTTAATTCTTCTAATTTTTTAGCTTTTATTGATACATCGTTTCGTTTCGCGCTGAAGAAGAGAGGCGTTTGTCCTCTCGAAATATTCGCTTTGTTTTTTCAGTATCTTCATTTGGCCTATAAAAACCCCATTTTTGCTCGTTTTTCTTTCTTTATGTGATGTCAGGCCAATGTGGTTTAAGAAATTATCTTCAAATTCAAGAGTGCAATTTTGACAATAAAACACTCCGTATTTATTGTCTTAAGATGTTTGTGTGTTTATAGTCGGCACCAAATTAATAATTATTTAAAGCATGGGAGAAGAGTAAGAAAAATGTAGGATACATAATAGATGTGTTGCTAAACTTCAATTGTTTTATCTATTATTTTCTCTCTCTCTCTCTTTCTTTCTCTCTCTCTCACCAACTTTCACTCTCAGAAGATTTTCCTTGACACTTACTTTTAGGTGTTCGCCGTTATCTCTAAGGAACATCAGTAAATGTTTGTTGCGGCTCATTTTTGGTTTGTTAACAATATCTTCAATTACCAAATGGCAGACCTGGCAATAAATGACTTGTGACTTTGCTCTTAGTGACTAGTGTAAATACAGCATCGCTCGCAGTGTTGCCATCAAGACAGGAAGGTGTCAATATGCCAACGTTGTCAACAGTGTGAAGTAGACTGTCATTTACCTGTGAAATACGACGCCATTTTTTTCAGTGAACAGTTGAATGTAGTAATTGAAACAAATTATTTGAAGTATAGTTATGTGATACGTGCTTTTTGTCATTTGTTGAGTGAATGCTTTAACTAAATTTGATGTTTTTAATTTTTTGTTTTTTTTCCTTTTTCTCAAAATGGTTTTGTAACCCGTATATATACGTTAATAAATATACATATATAAAGATAAATATTATATTTATGTATTTATACAATGACAGGTTTATATATGCGAATTTTTTTAATTACTTAATAGATAATCATCGTATTATTCCTTAGTTCTAAGTTCTGGGGTCGCAAATCAGTAATTTCAATTGAATTAAGAAATTCTGGCGTGAATTAAATTCCTTCCTCCTGTTTATCCTTCAAAGAATCGTAGCTCTTATAGAATTTGTATTCTCATAAGGAGATTAACTTTTTACATTATTTTCGTTTGCGATTCGTTTTGTGATACACATATTTATAAGTAGTAGGTTAAGTATGTCACTGAGTTATATATTTCTGTATATAACTTATATAGGCCTAGTCAGTGAGTTATGTATATTTATAAGTAGTAGGTTAAATATGTCACTGAGTTATGGCCTTTGCAAAACAAAAGTGATCCGTTTATCTGGCCTCCCCCAGGCCATTCAGCGTGTCCCCAGGTGGCGATAGGGGAACCCTCTAACGATATGTAGGGTACCTCCATAGGAGGCACGGACCAAGGGGGGACCTTGTCCCTGGGGGTCCATAATAGAATCTGGGGCGCCCTTGCCCGGGGTCATAAATACAGGCGGAGGAGGAAGAAGGCCCCTCAAATGTACACTCAAAAGGGCCCACTGGTTTGTCCACAAGTTCCATGAGTTGCAAACCTTCTCCCAGCAATGGGTTAAATTGCATGGTGATGCAGAACACCATCGCGGGAGGATCCTCTATAGGAGGACAACTGTGGCAGGGCGTAAGATCCAGATCTATGGACAACGGCCTCTGCAAAGGGCTGCCTCGACCTTTTCGGGGTACCTGCAAGACTGGGGACCTTGCGGTCAACTCTATTCCCACTTGAGGAGTGGCGCCCCTCGAGGAAATTATAGCCTAGTAAACGACACAGCATTCGCACGGGATTCTGACTAATGGACAATTCTTCTGGGATTGGTATGTTTTGATGGGCGTCTTTGGGCTGAAAAACCTCTTCCTAGCTAATTTATCTATTACGGGTTGCCTCCCCGTAGCAGCATAATATTTGTAGGCATGAATATATAATGAGTCGGAGGTAATAGGCTTGAGATTGTCTGTGCAGGATTTCGACTCTTGTTGATAGAAGAGCATCGCCAAGTGCTGAAAACCATGTTGTGACCAAGATAGGCCCAGGATTGCACAAAGCCTCCATTCATGGAGGTCCCAGGGACTTCTTGCTGTCCGGTTCTAAGCCGGCTTAAGCACTTCGGTGTAGACTTGAGAAGATATGTGATCCCCGTCCTGCACTGGTATCCGGGATCATTGCTTTTCCTGAGGCGAAAAAATTTCAATGATTTAAAGAACATGAAAATTGGAACTTGGAATGTTACGACATTAAAAAATGACTATTGTATCGACATTTTGACTGACGAATTCAGACGATTCGAACTGGATTTATTAGGAGTTTCAGAAACTCATATCCCAGGGGTAGGAAGCATGAAATTAGGTGATATAGAATTTGTTTACTCAGGCAGGAAGGATGGGGTACATAGACAGGGAGTAGGGCTCATGATGAATAAGGAAGCTGCTAAGTCTTGTTTAGGCTGGGAAGGTATTAATAATAGAATACTAATTGCCCATTTTATGACTAGAAAGTTCAGGGTATCAGTTATAGTAGTATACGCCCCTGTAGAACCGACTGATGGAGATACTAGTGACTCAGATGAATTTTACTTACAGTTACAGGAGCAAATAGACAAGGTCCCAGGTAGAAATATGATGTTATTACTGGGAGATTTTAACGCCCAGGTTGGTAGAAATAAGGATAGATGGTATCCCAGCTTAGGTAAATTTGGTGTAGGAAAAGAAAACAGTAATGGATACAAACTTTTGCAATTTTGTAGGTATAACAATCTAGTTATAACCAATACGGTGTTTGGTCATAAAATGGCTCATAAGCTAACATGGTATTCACGTGATGGTAAGACAGCAAACCTTATTGATTATGTTATAGTAAACCGAAGACTGGCAGGATCAATACAAGATACTAGGGTATATAGGAGTGCTGTTATTGATGTTAAAAGTAAAGATCACCATCTAGTAGTGTCAAGGGTTAATTTAAAGCTGAAATATCGGAAGGGTAATTACCTCCGGGAAGTTATGATGTTAGTAGACTCCAGGATGAGAATTTGAGAGAAACTTTCCAGGAACAGTTGAATACTAAACTTGAGAGTTTAAAATTTGATAATGTGGAAGATGGTTGGAATAATTTTAGAAAAATAATTTGTGAAGTTGCTGAAGGTGTATTAGGGAAGAAAGCTAGAACTGCAGCTAAGAATATTAGTGAAAAAGCTTTATGTTTAATAGAAAGGAGAAAAGGACTTGTACAAGAATTATCTGAGTGATAGATCGCATGAAAACAAAAGAAATGTAAGGAAAGTGGAGAAAGCATTGAAATATGAACTAAGGAGGTGTGAAGTGGAGGCCATGGATAAAATTGCCGAGGATTTAGAAGATGCAGCTAGAGGGCATAATAGTAAAATATTGATACTGGCACGTTAACAAATTGAGAGGTAGTAGTCAATCCGGACTTGTCCCAGTTAAAGATAGGAATGGGGTGGCAATTAGCGACAAGGAAAAAGCTAAAGCGAGATGGGCCGAACATTTTGAGAACTTGCTTAACCGAGATAGAGTTGCAGGAAAAAATATAGAGGAAAATGAAAAAGTTTGTGATACCTTGGATGTGAAGGAAGATTTGTTTTGTGAGGAGGAATTAGCAACAGTACTAAAAGGATTAAAGAATAATAAAGCTCCAGGTGCTGATAGGGTAGTAAATGAGTTTCTTAAATATGGTGGCTCTGAGGTTAGAAATAAGTTATTGAAGATTATGAATATGATTTTTGAAAAAGGGGAAGTACCTAACGATTTTAGGAAAACCTTAATTAAGCCACTTTATAAGAAAGGTGATAAAAGTGAGTGTGGTAATTATCGAGGCATTAGTCTGGTCTCTGTAGGTAGCAAATTGCTTAGTAATATGATACTTTTTAGACTGAGAGATGCTGTAGACAAAGTTTTAAGAGAAGAGCAGTGCGGTTTTAGAAAAGGTAGAGGATGTGTTGACCAAATTTTCACTCTTAGGTTAATAATTGAGAAGTGCCTAAGTTTTCAAACACCTTTGGTCCTCAGTTTTATAGATTATGAGCAAGCGTTCGATTCTGTTGATAGAGGAGCTTTAGTAAAGGTTTTATCCTTGTATGGTATACCAGACAAATACATTAAAGTAATTAGTGCTATGTACGAGAATAACACTGCTGCGGTTAAAGTAGGAAATGAGGTTAGCAGCTGGTTTTGTATTAAATCAGGAGTTAAGCAGGGTTGTGTTCTATCCCCCTTTATATGGATTATTTTGATGGACTTTGTTTTAAGGAGCACAGGAAAGGCAATGGGAGACCACGGAATCAAATGGGGAGGAAAAAGTCTCCTAGACTTGGATTATGCTGATGATTTAAGCATCCTAGATGAAAGTGTGAGCAAAATGAATGAAGTTTTAGAGGTTTTGCGAGTTCAGGGTGCTAGTATTGGTTTGAAAATTAATGTTAGGAAGACTAAGTCACTAAGGCTAGGAATAAGTGAAGATGAAAAGGTGACGTTGGGTAATGAAAATATTGATCAGGTGAGCAGCTTCACTTACCTTGGTAGTATTATTAGTAAAGATGGTGGGAGCAGTGAAGATGTTAAAAATAGAATAGCCAAGGCTCAGGGTGTTTTTTGACAGTTAAAACAAGTCTGGAAGAATAGGAAGATAAGTCTGCAAACCAAGATTAGAATCTTAGAAGCTACAGTGATGACAGTGGTCAAATATGGTTCTGAAGCATGGACGCTTCGAAAAGCGGATGAAGATTTGCTAGATGTTTTCCAGAGAAATTGCTTAAGGATTGTTCTGGGTACCCGGCTGACTGACCGTATTTCAAACAATAGGCTATACGAAAAATGTGGTTCAATACCGCTTTCTAGGTCTATAATGAAAGAAAGGTTGAGGTGGTTAGGGCATGTTGTGCGGATGAAGGATGACAGATTGCCAAAGATTGTTCTTTTCGGCCAACCATCTAGGGCTAAACGGAAAGCAGGTCGTCCCCGTCTGGGGTGGGAGGACGTCATAAAGAAAGATTTAAAGGAAATGGGAACTTCGTGGGCGGGTGTAAAAAGGGAGGCTTTGAATAGATTGGGGTGGAGGAGGAGCGTGCGTAGCTGTGTTGGCCTCAGGCGGCTTGGTGCTGCGATGAGTTGTTAGTAGTAGTAGTAGTATTCTCTTATTTTAAGTTCTGGAGTCGCAATTAAGTAATTTTAATTGAATCAAAATTTCCAGCCTGAATTCAATTCCTCCTTTCTGTCTATCCTTCACATAACTTTTAAAGGATTTTTGTCCTCATTGATGACGATCGGTAATCTCAGCGTTAGTTTTCCCTACTTCTTTTTGAGCGGTGCTAAAATAAAGCTTCCCTTCTTTCCGTTGTATTGTTGATTACTTTGTGAATGCTTCTTATTAGATTGATCATACTCGTTATCGTAGGTCTTCTAACCACAGATTATGCTGTGCATCATTTTTGTTTGCGATTCGTTGTGATCCTTGATCAAGGAATTACGGCGTCAATTTAAGTTATGTTCATGTGAAGGATAAACAGGAATGGGGTATTGAATTCACGCCAGAATTTTTTGATGATTTGCCACCTCAAGACTTAAAACTAAAGAATAACACGATATTTATGCTTATGCATAGTTCGAGAATTACCTCTATACAAACCTGCCGCATGCCAAAAGCTAGAGACCGAGCAAAGCTCGGTCTTCCGAGTCTCACATTCTTATGGTACTTTCTTATATTGCATAGTTTTGCACATGCTTATATTACATTTCTTATCTTGTATTAAAATTTATCTTATACTATATTTTGTTTTTACTTATCCGCTGCATAATACCGAAGAACATATAAATTGGCGTTGTCAAGCTTGTATTTTTTTAATGAATGTAGAAGAATCAATATACACGATTATGATTCAATCCAATTGACTATTTATATTTTTATATTGAATTATTCCTCTAGCCACATCTGAAGTCCACGCTCTTAACATTGAATTTGATTTATAATTTATTATTTTGTAATATTTATCTTTAATTATAATGTATTTAAAATATATAAAAACTATGTAAAATATAATATATATATATATATATATATATATATGTATATATATATATATAAATATATATATATATATATATATATATATATATATATATATATATATATATATATATATATATATATATAATATATATATATATATATATATTATATATATATATATATATATATATATATATATATATAATATAGGCTATATAAAGTATATCTGGTGATACTATCAATATGTTTTCTATCCTTTTCATCTGATGTGTCTTTGACATTTTTTAGACAAATTTACCTGTCCAGAATATCCCCGCTCTTTTTTTTGTGGCTTTCATTGGCGGTGACGGAATTCCCACACCCCTCCCCCGTTTCTAGACATATTTTACCCTTACTCCCCAGATTTTCAACAATACCTTTTTAAGGGGTGTTTTCCCTGGAACAATTGAAAAAATGACAAATTTCCCCCTTTTAGATTTTAAAATGAACCACCATTTTGTGAATTGACACTACTTGCCACTCCTGAAAAAATTCTTGTCTATCCCGCTCTCGTCTATCAGAGTCTTGATAACCTAGTCAGCATACCGGCTCTTGAGGGCGGATGTGTTGCCTTTTGATAACCTGGTACGCTGGCGCTTACACAGGGTTTGATGTTTTAATTACGTTTTCCTGCACTTACTTATATTTTCTGGTTGATCTGTCTATTTCCTTCTTTTTAATATTTACCCCCCCCCCCTAAAATGTTGGCACCCCATTCTTGCTTACGTGTCTGCTGGTACACGTATAAAATCAAGACAATCAGATTAGCAAGTCCTGCTGTACAACAAGTGACTGAATCATAATACTTTTTTTTTAAAGTAGCTCTATTTAAGTCATTTTCAGCATTTTATGACAACATATTGATGACAGTGTCAAAAACTCAAAAAGTGAAGCTGTGTCTTTATCCTCACAGGTGTCAGAATCAGTTGCCTAGATATCTTAAATCCATTTGAAATTTCAGCAATTCGCTCCATCTTTTATTTGGAAAACCGGGGCAACATCAACATAGTAGGTCTACCGAGGAAGTTTTCCGTATGTTTTATGTAAAAAGCAGCGAAATGTAGGTTATAAAAGTTACTGCAAGCACAACTAATTTTGATGGAATTCAGTGTTAACTGATAATGCATGTTGTTGATTGAGTAGCATACATATCATGATCTTCTAGGTCGATTGGTTCCGTATGATTTTGCCTGGAAAAGAACAAAAATTAAAAAAAAACACGCCCCGTGATCTTTCTTCCATAATTTATTAAAATTCCATAATTTTGTCGTTTGGATCTTGGATCCCCAACATTAGGTTTCTCTCACATGTTGAATTTGATTGTGTGATTTTCACCAAGATTACTCCCCTTTTTGGTAATATTTCCTCCCTATTTTGAAAGTAAGGCAGATTTTCAGACTCATTGCTTCGGATGGGTACCTTAAAATTTAATTTTATAAGCTTATTATTAGCCAAAAAAGTATCTTTAAATGTATCAATTGTTGTTAAAATCCTTTTTTTGGCGGTTGTGGTTACTATTAGACCAGGTCACTTAATGCTTGCAGTTCGTTACCATAAACTGTTTTATTTTACAGTTATGACAAGGCAAAATAATGAATACCATTACCGAGTCTGCTTCAAATGGAGATTCTTTCTCGCTTGAGTCTTTTTCCAAAACATATTTTTAAGATTTGATTAGTACGGGCCGTGGTTTGCCCTTTTACTAGGTAGCAGCTACAATCATGAATTTATACTGCCATCGATTTCTTATAATACTACTGGTGGGAAATCCAGGGAAGATAATTCATTTCTTATTACGTCAACGCTGACTATGATGCGCATTTTTCTTAATTAATCAATTTCGTTGCTTCAGGACCTAAAGTTACTACTGATTTTTTTTTTTATGTGTATCAAAATAAAGACTGAACAACGGTATTAATGTTCCTACTTTTCTGTAAACATAAAGGAATGAAAATTATGTTCCTCTATGTATGTGTAGCTATTTGGAAAAGGGATCCGCCAGAAAAGGGATCCTGAAATTAAGGCTCAGATAAAAAGAAATTGAATAAACGAACTAAGATAAAGCTAAGAATATAATAACTTGAACTCGGGTCAACCACAATATGACATAGTTAAATTTGCACAGTCATCAGATAAAGCAAGTCCTCGGACATACTTTGAATTTAAAACAAGCCGTAACCGAACAAGCCCTCGATCATAGATTGCCTTCTTTCTAATCTGTTAGTGTGGGCAGTGTGGCAGTTTCGCTTTTGTTTTATTTGGCTTTTGTGGTGGATACAATTCATGGGGAAGTTTAAGAGAGATAGGAAGTAAAAACTAGTATGGTAATGCTCGATTATAACAAAATTTGTTTGGATTGATCGTTTTAAGTTTCAACTTTGCTCTTGTTCCACCAGGAAGTCTTCATTTTGTATTAAATCGAGACGGCTCTTTCGTGGGGATTAAAATTTTAGTACCCTATTTAAGTTACAAAAGAACTCTCACCACTGAGAAGTGCGATTTGGCCATGCTGTCCCGCAACTAAACAATTTGATCCGAAAGTTACCGACCAGAAATTATAAGATAGCCATTGAAATACTATTAAGAACTATTGAAATACTATTTAAATAGTTTTTAAATTTCTGGAGTCGTTCTAGTAAATTCAACTGTAAGAGATTTTCCGACTATAGAAAATGAATTGCTACTACGAACAATTTATAGTAATTGACAGTGCTCCAAAATTTTTTGTGTAAGGGGAATATGACATCGTTTATGATTGTAATCTACCTTATATGGTGTCATTTAAAAAGTGTTCTTGACAATGTTTCAAAAAATCAGGTAACAGAATCAGTCAATCGTGTCCTCAATATTCAGAATCAATTAAGAATATCATGTTATATATGAAGATGCAGTTTTTTGTCAAAATTTGCATTTGGTTAAAGGGTTATCTTATTTTAATTACGCTAGACACTAAATATTGCAACTTCTACCGGTGAAGAAAAAACAAACAAATAAAAAAAGAAAAGGAAGAAAAAGAGGGTATCTCAGTGCTATCCACGCAAAAAGTCATTTTCATTGTTATTCAAGGTTGGAGACTGCAACTCTACTGTATGGAGTTTTTGACAATGGTGATTCTAATGGTGCAGTACTTGTTTCGATCTGACACCTCTTTTGAGGCTTTTCTGGCTAACTTTTAAAATTAGCACAAGTTTGTTTTCGCCATAAATCATTTAAATTAAGAATAATCGAAATAATAGATTCATTCCTGAATTAGCTTCGTGTGGCAATGACAATTTTTGTTAACTTGATAGTTTTTTTCAAAAAGTGTCTTTAAAATCTTTGGTTATTGTGTGCCGTGGTTCGTCCTTTGCTAGGTTGCAGCTGTATCTGCTACCATTATCCATTATATAGGTAGATTATTACTGATCAACCAATTGCTTCAGCAAGGATTTGGAAAATTGGATCTAAAGGAACGTGGTGTGTTGGCAGAGCTTGGTATCTTCATCAGTTGTAAAAACGAGGGAAATTTGTATTCAAAATAATGATTTCTTCCTGTACCACTCATTATTTCCATACTTGGAGTTTGTTGACACTGCATTTTGTTGGCTGGATTCATCTACTGACTGTTGCATTTTTCAGCTTCCAGATTGAATGTCCTATCTCTCCAATCAGTTTGAGATTTCTTTTCTTGCAGAATTAAGAGAAGGATGTACAGGAGTGTCGTATCTAGGGAGAGCCTTGCAACTTCACGCGTAAAAACCAAAGAAAATTCGGGGCTCAAATTAATTATAGACTGCTGTACCACTAATTTCGTCAATGCTGGGAATTATTTTACCCTATGTTTTCTTGGCTGAAAACATCCGCGGGCTGGTGTGTCTTTCAGTTGCCAGAATGAGTTCTCTGATAACTTAAACCGGGTTGAGAGTTTGGTTCTTTCAGAATTCAGAGAGTTGGATCTACAAGAACATCGTATGCAGGGAAAGTTTCTTATCTTGAGTTGTAAAAAGCAACGGAACATCTTGCTGCGTACCATACCTTAGTCAATCCCGGCACTTGAGCCTGCTGGAACATTGTATGTAGGGAGAATATACTGGGTATCCTCATCGAGGATGATAAACAACAAAGCGCAATAAGCTATTAAAATTAGCCCCCGTGTGATTACTTTAACCCATTGAACTGCAAATGCCATTAGAAGCGGAGATATAATTAAGGTGCATAATATGAATAGATTTTCTATCAATCGTGATGAACTTAGACATAAAAGCCTTATGCGCTCTAATTACGATGTGTTACATTGCCGATAAAAGTACCTGCTTGTCCTATCAATTGCCACATGTCTTTCCAAAGGATCTTGGCAGCTAAAGCCATTAGTGGACACCGTGGAAAGGGTGTAAAGACTAGTTGATGCTCCAATACAAATTATTATGAAGAGCCTTATGAACAACGGGAATATGTAAAGCTAATAATGGGTTAGATGAGTATGCGGGTGCAGACGCCTTCCTCCAGAGAAGTCTCCTTATTTTCGTTAAGGATATTCTTTTAGGCTGTTATGCACTTCTAAGGATAAGGATAAAGAATGCTTGTGACTTAGGGCTCAGCTAAAAATTTTCTACTAATCAATGGATTTAACGACGCGTTTTAACTACAAGTGTACAAGTGCCGGCACTTTGGGAGCTGGGATGGGACCCAGGGCCTCGTGCCAAGATGAGATCAATCCACTGCGCCACCACACATTTCAGACATATGGTATATTTCCATTCTAAATGAATATAGTATCACTGTTATTTGAACTTAGCAATCTCCAGCATACTTTCCTGGTTTCATGGTTGCAGCAGTAGCTGCAACGTAGTAAAGAGCGAACCACAGCCCATAGTAATCAAAAGTAAAAAATACGTGTAGAAAAAAGCTATCTAATGAAAAAAATTGTCATCTAACACTAATTCAGGAAAGGTAACTATTATTTTGGTTCGTCCTAAAAGTAAAAGTTTAATGCGAAAAGAAATTTATGGTGATTTAAAAAAAAAAGCCTAAAAGCCCTTGAATTTGGCGTCAGCTCAAAATGGAAAGTGTACCATTTGAATCAGCATGGTCGAAAACGTTTTTTTTTCTAGCAGAGCTAGGGGGTGACCAGAACATCATAGAGAGATATGTAATAGCTTATTTGAACGGAAGTTAAATTTTCTAGTGCCCCTTTTAACTGACCAAAAGATGGGAGGGCAACTAGCCCCTCTTCTCCCTAATGGCCCCCTCCCCCAAAGTCATCCAATAAAAATTTTGAGATAGTAATTTTGTTCAAAATAGTTCAAAAGTCCAATATCTATGGTTTTGGTGACGATATGACCCTCCATATTCCCTGGGAAAAGGGCTTTACGCTGTATCCATATTGGACGTATCAATATCACGCGTATCAGTATGGGCGTATTGTTATTGGACGTTTTGGTATCACAGGTATCTTAGACAGATTTTTAATGGCTCACATAAAAGATATTGCTCATATTTACGTCTTTCTATGAATTCCACCTCCAGCAAGTTCCAAATGGCACTAAAAATGGCACTTTGGTGCCAGGTCTCATGTGGAAAAGCTGGGGCTAGTGGGCTGCCAGTAGAATATAGAGTGACAGTTTAACACGTTTTTGACGTTTTGAAAAGATTTTTGAACAAAACTAAATTTCCGGCAGGGGGAGGGGAGGGAAAGGCAAACTGGGGCATGGGTAGTAGGAGCAAACTGGGGTCTTGAAAGACAGTCCCTCCCCTACCCCATAGCAAATTACGGCCCTGACTAAAAACAACACTTTTGGTCAGGGGAGAATCTCCAGCCTTTTTATTGGGGAGGGGGACAATAAAGGGTTCATATCCCGATAGTCTTGGGCCATGGGCTATATAAAACTATTTTCTAAAAATTATTGAGGGGGGAGGATAACTGCCCTCTCCCCCTTGCCCTTCTCAAACGACGCTCCTGCTTTTGGTCTCACTTCTGAAGTAGAAAAGCTTGGAAGTACAAAACGATATCATCATTGTAATAGTTATTGTCCAAATTCCTCAACTTGAGGTTTTCAAGAACACCTCCCGTATGTTCCTCCTCCAAACCCCCTTATTGACTACCCAATTAAGGTACACACACCAATATATCTGATTAGATTATTAAAGGTGCGGCTCTGGTAGTACAACATTGGATTTCAAATAGAGTGTCTTGTGTTCGAATTCTGATTGTTTGTGTTGTTTTTTTTCAATCACGGTTTTTCCCTTCTAAATGATCATTTTCAGATAATTTCACTGTTTTTGTAAATGTGATGAACCCATTTTTAAAACATGTCCCGGGAAGGTATTTTGTCAAGCATTTTGATTCAAAAGGGAATAGAGGTCTTCCAGTTCATAGTTTGCAATGACATTCTTAGTATATCACTGAATCCATACCCCAGCGAATGTTGTAATTCTGTCAAAATCCTAGGGAGGGGGGGGGGGTTCAAATTTTATGTCAATTTTCCCAAATCATGTGAAAATCACAGAGAAAACTTAAAAAAAAAGCCATACAGCGATATTAAAGGTAAAGATGTACTGAAGAAAACTGAACTGTTTCAGTGGATGCTTGAATTATGCAGGCTTATCTTAGTTTTGACCACATTTTGCAGAAACTGAATTTCAGCTAGGGGGAGACTGGGATGTGGGAGAGGCAGTTGCTCCCTCTGCCCCATAAGAAATTACGCCCCTGACCCTAGCCCCTTGCGACTTAGTGGCTGGAGAAGTGTAATGTGGATACATGTATGTGGTTCTGGAACCACTCAAAGTTGTATATTAAAAGAAGGATTACTGATTGTTATACTTACTTATTCAAATTATCTACGTGACAATTCCACCGTAATGTTCTCTCCATGCGTAATACTGTGCATCCGAAAAGGAAGAAAGGACAGATGAAAACAGTTCTGTAGGAGAATTAAGAAATTATAAGTTAAGTCAGTATCAATACGTAAATGAAACCCAAAGAGCAGAAATTAACATCGATTAGGGCTCACAACCCCTATGTCTTCTCAAGGCCAAAGCATAGTTTGCAATTTACTGAGAAGACAATTTAGATCTTTTAAATTTTATAAATTTAATAAATTAAAGGTTATTAAGATTGTAAAGAATAAATATGAGCATATGTGTATTAAACTGACAGTGCACATTCATTTGTATTTTTTTCAGTAAAGTGCAAATTATGCTCTGACCTTGGGAAGGCACAACGGACTCGGTTATCTATTGTAATTTCTCTTCGTTTCGGGTCTCATTTATTTATTGATGCTGATTTGTGGTAGTTTTACGATTGGCAGATTATTTGATAATTTGTTTAACTTCAGTGCAAAGAGTGCCGGAGAGTTAGGATCCCCTATACAGAATTTAGTTAGAATGCTGTAGTAGCTGCCACTTTCCTTGATTTTTAAGCCAATATATTTACCTTGCTGTTCAAGCCAAGGGACAGAAAGTTTCCTATATAGGGGTTTTGGACAAGTTGGTTCTAATGGTGCACTTTTTGTTTTGATCTGACTCTTTTTTTTAGGAGTTATGGGTTTTTATATCTCTTAACATTGGACTTGATCGTCTCTTACTAGGTTACTAGCTACCACTACAACCCAGATACATCCTGCTTATTTTAAGTTTTAACATCATTGTTTACTTTTAGTAAAAAAAAAGTATTTGATTTGTATACATTTGTAATCTCATATTGAGGGTAATCTTAAATTTCACTGGGACAACTATGCTTTTGATGAGAGTATGGCAGCCTCTTGAGTAATTTCTAACTTTTGCGTAACAACACTTCGAAAGGGTAATCGCCTCTAATGAATAGTGAGTCTCTTAATACATTACTTAATGGGAAGGATGGGCTGAAACACCAACAAATTATATTAGGTCGTAATTATTTGTCAAACTTATTTGATTTAAAAATCTGATTACTTAATTGCAGAAGCTACGAGAATTAACGAAACAAATTCGAACGTATTAGCTCACTACTGCTTTGAAATGGAAAGTTTTTCGACGATGGTGATTTCAATTACGTACTTCTGTTTCGACTTATTGTCGTTTTCGAGGGATCTCCAGGCGCTTTCTCAAATTTTCAAACGTTTGTTTCAAAATCTGCGAATCACGTTTGCACAAAGTCCAAATAATAGTTATTTCTGGGTCACAGGCACTGGGAAATGGTACTCGCTAGATAGTCTTTTTTTTAAACTCTTATAAACTTTCGGTTACTATGGGCCGTGGATTGTTGTTTAATAGACTGCAGCCATTGTTGCAACCATGATTATAAAGCAAATTAGGTACTGGGTTTGTTATTATCGGCTGTTTTAGGCAAAAGCTAGTAGGGATTAATTGAGGATCATTAATAGCAATTGTGCTCTAGAGTCCTTATATTTTCAGGCCTAATATTCACGCCTACAGCGATCTCGACCTGAGTTCTTATAAAATAATAGTCGGGTAACTTGGACTACAGCAGCTAATACTATCATGCTAGAAAAAAGTTGAATTTTTCTCTTACTGTTGTCGAGCTACGCACCACTAATCACGAAAAAAAAAAAAAGAAACCAAACCCAAAATGTTGCTTTACAGCGTGAAGTCACAAATGAAGGGAAAGTCTGAATTTGGTTTGAACGACCAGGTGACATAAGGAACTTTTATCTGAGTCAATGAGCTTGTCCGAAAGTTTTGCAATCCTTGTTTTATCCTAAATAAGCTGCTGAATTTCCCGTTGCATTGTTCATTTGGACTAAAATAAATAGTTGGATAATCTGATAAAACTAATGAAAATTCAACACAGATTTTAGGATTTTGTACCGTATTTTGGAAGACAAGAAATTATTTGATAAACTTGTAACTTCAAATTAAATTAAAGATAATAAATAAGGTAGTGCCCTATTCGACTTGGCACCGATCTTGGTACAGTAATATTGGTTTTACCTAGGAAAATTTGAATAAAGTTTATTTTCTTTCAATGTTTAACGAAGTAGACAAAGTCATGAGAGAAATATGTCTATTCACTTTATCAACGACTTTAATAACTCTTTTACTCCGTGGGATCCCCGCAGTGCACACCTTCTAGAACTGCATCTTTTTCTTTTGTATCAACTTATAGGAAATTCAATCAAGACTATTTAGGCCTCTGTCCGAACGTGGAGTGTCGGTGTATTATATCTAACTGCAAATCGTGTAGCCCATGTTCAAATTCAATACAATGAACTATCCTGGTGCATATTTCGATTTTACTACACTTTATGAGTGTCGTCAATGAGGCCCTTTACTGAGGGTGGTAGTTTGTTGTGTTTGAAGCACTCTTACAAATTGTTTTGAAGAGTACCACTGTGGTGTTAGCCCATTTTATTCAGATATATAATGGTCAATTACTTGCTTTTCTGTGCTACAGCATCTAAAATATGGGGATAAGGAGAAAGGGACAGTTACTTTAGGGATTTGATGAGATAAAGCCTGAATGTTTATGCTATTCGAAGCTGTTGATATTCTATAATGCATTTTGGAATAAAAATGGGCGAGAAATGGGGATAAATTTTGGTTTATATTTTATCACGTGGCCCTTTGATAATCTCCATTGAGAGATATTTCCTTGGGGAATAGATTTTCTTCTTGACTGATCAATATTTTGGAATATTCAGAATCAGTCAATTTTGAGATAGCCATTTTGTACAAAGTAGTCCGAAAGTAAAACAAAACTATGCCTCTTGGGTGCTATGATACTCGCATTCGCTGGAGTAATCTATACTTTGAATCTATACTAGTATACTTTGAACAAAATGGCTATCTAAAATTTTTGGTCTGATTTCTTTTGGGGGACAGCTGCCAAAGAGGGCGTGGAAGGGGCACTTACTTTCCTCTGGTCATTGTTTTCGACAGAAATACAGAGTTTAATTAAAAAATTTTAGGTGTAAATAAAGTAATTTTTTAACACAAATAAAAGTATTTTCAGTGAAAATTAAAAGAAACTTAAATCGAGGAAGGGACAAAAACAAGGAGGGGCCAACCTCATTGTCTTCTGTCTATTAAATCTTTAAAAGATAATTCATAATCAACTTTATAGAGAAGCCTGTCTTGGTTTTATTGGCAGTTTGGTGGGCATAAACATTTTTCTTAATTTACAAGTAAATAAATTTCCACATACCCCACAGTTAACTTCAGCCAGCAAAGGTAAGACAGTGGTATGTGTATGTAATAAAAAAGATCTTCGAGAATTGGTGAAAAAATTAATTGTTACCATATCAACGACCATTTTGGAAAAAGCTCCTTACGACAACTAGGATTGAACCGATTACAGTTCAATCCGCCAGCAACAACCACGGCTCTTACCACTACACTGTCGCAAAATGCTAGTCCAATTGATTCCTCTACAAGTTTTTTCATTTACTCGACAAAAGATTTTAATATTGATGCATGGTGTAGCCAGCTTTAGATTATATCAATGGCAATTTGAAACATGAAAAGGTTTTTTTTTTTAAATAACAGAAGAATCAGATGGCAGAAAAAAGTGCAATTCCGGTCCCCATACAGTGTTTTTTCAAGATATATAATAATCTATAGGTTACCGTGGCCATTTTGTCCCAATATCACTATATTCCCCGTTTTTTAAGATATATCCTTCGGCAATGTAAAAATTTATATATATATTTTTTCTATAAATTGCCATTATGAGCCGGTGATTGTCATAACGAGAGTAATATCAGACATTAAGAAAGGAATGAAAGGCACAGTAGAAGCAAAAAAAGAAGGAATCGAAACTATTGATTTAGTGAAACCTGTAAGTATCTCATTCTGCTTCCAAGGTTTAAGTTTTGCTTCAAGTTTTGCGATGACTCAAATGAGAATTAGAGGTTATTGACCTTACAAAAATTGTTGTTATGTAACAACGTGACTATGGAATACTTGGGGCTTTGAAACGCTGAAGAAGTTTTACTAAATGTTCTCCAAGGGAATTGTCTATAGATTGTTTTTGGTTCTTTTTTGACTGACCGTATATCAAACAATAACCAGCGCGGAAATCCACTTTCTTGGGCTATCATGGTTGCAGCGGTAGCTGCAACCTAGTAAAGGGCGAACCACAGCCCATAGTAAGTGAAAGTTAAAAAATATGTTTCGAAAAAAACTACCTAGTAAAAAATTGCCATATAACACTTATTCAGGAATGGTAACTATTATTTCGATTTGTCTTAGAAGTAAAAGTTTATTGCGAAAAGAAATCTATGGTGATTTCACAAAAAAACTTAGACTCCTCGAAAATGGCGTCAGATTAAAATGAAAGTTGTACCATTGAAATCAGCATGGTTGGAAACCTTGAAAAGGAAAATTATAGTCCCCCACTATAAACATCAAGGAAAATCACTTTTTTGCATGGGTAGTACTGATCTGTCTCCCGTTTTTTGTTTTTTTTTCTTTCTAGCAGACATAGGGGGAGACCAGGCCATTAAAGAGAGGTGTGTAATAGCTCATTCGAATGGAAATTAAATTTGCTAGTGCTATTTTTAAGTGACCAAAAAGATTGGAGGGTAACTAGCCTTCCTCCCTAAAGGCCCCCCCCCCAAGTCATCCAATCTCAATTTTGAGATACCCATTTTGTTCAACATAGTTCAAAGGTCAAAATCATTGGTTTTGGTGATAATATGACCCTCTATAGTCTCTGGCGAAAGGACCACACGCTGTATCGGTATCGGACGTATTTATATCACGTGTATCGGTGTGATTGTATTGTTATTGGGTGTATTGGTATCACAGGTATCTAGACAGATTTTTAATAGCTCACATAAAATATATTTCTAATATCTACGTACAGTGGGGTAATTTCGTCAAAATCTTGGTGGGGGGGGGGCCAAAGCTGGAGTGAATTTTCCCAAATCAAGTGAAAATGATAGTGAAAACTGAAAAATGAACCATATATTACCATAGAGGCTAAAATATACTAAGGAAAACTGACCTGTTTCTGTGGATACTTGAATTATGCAGACTGGGGGGGGGCAAAATAAGGTCGGGGGCTGTGGGGAAAACTTGTGTATGGAGGAGGCAATGCCCCCCCTTTCCCCTTAACAAATTAAGCCTCTTTCTACGTCCTTCTTATAAATTCCCCATCAGCAAGTTCCAAATGGCGCTAAAAACGGTGCCTTTTCCATCAAAACTTTTGGTGCTATGTCTCAAGTGGAAAAGCTGGGGCTAGTGGGTAACCAGTACTTTTTAGAGTGAAGTTTAATGGCTCATTTGAAGCCTACTGCTCATATCTACATGATGTTTATCAATTCTACCATCCGTAAGTGTGACATAGCAGTAAAAACAACGCTTTTGATATCACTTCTTAAGTAGAAAAGCTTGGAAACATAAAATGATATCATCATTGTAATAATTATGCCCTTAACCATAAATATCAAAAGCCCTTAACCGCCCTAAAGCCCTAACACATAAATATCCAAAGCCCTTAACTGGAGGTTTTCAAGAACACCTACGGCACTACTACATTGCATTTATTACTAACACTAAAAAAACTACTAATTATACGCTTGCTTCTACTTGCTAAAAACTAGATACTGTATTTTTTTTTCTATTTCACAATTCTTGATTGAGCTTTTTTTCCATTTTATCTATTGTACCCAAATTTTTGAGGGGATACAAATCTATTTCTAATAGCCAAAGTTCGAGCAAAGCTGCTCGAAGTTTTGCTAATTCGAGCGCCACTAAAAGCGAAGTACATTTACTTTCCCCCTCTAATACGGTCATTTCGATTTTTTTTGTATTTTGCAACCTTATTTAGTCTCCTCGACCCAGTTTTTCCAACGGCCACCAGTTGTTGTAAAGTGTATTTTATTATGGTATTTGAGCGTTGTAGTCGTAGATGCCTTTATTATCCCTTTATATGGGAGATAAACTCTGGCCCAAGGTACTTTAACTTTGGTAGCGTGCCTTAGGCTATGACCGGACTAATGAGGCGTACCGACTGGGTATGTTCGAGGGGCTAAAGGTAGATCGTAAAGAGGTTGGCTATGATGCAATACTTTTATTCAATTAACATATAATAATACTAGATATACACTTTCTACTGGGACTGGCTGTCCCAAATAGACCACAAGCCTCGGAAAACTACAATAATATATAATAAGATATTTAGACACTTACAATGATTCGAAAATATTCCAAGGTATTTCTAAATCAACGGACCAGAGGTCAGTACGGCATAAAGTTAGTATCAGTCTACCCTTCCGATAAAATATATCTTTTATACATTTCATCAACCACATCTTCCTTTAACCAACCGACGCAATTAGCTAGGAAGTGGTATTTCTCAATTTCCCGTTAAGCAGAAACTTGGCAGGATATATTCCTTATCTTAATAAAAAGTGGTATTTTGAAACTTTGTATTTGCATCTTAATATATTTTTACTAAATTAATAATTAACTAAATTAGAAAGCTTTACCATATATATATATATATATATATATATATATATATATATATATATATATATATATATATATATATATATATATATATTTTTATATATGTAAGTCTTTTCAAAGATATTTGATTTTTGTACATAAATAATAATCGTATACCAGCGATAATATTTAAACCCACACCTCCAAAGACACTAGTAGCTAACACCAGCGACTTGGACCACTCGGCCATGCTGCCTCTCATAACTATATTTTTGAATCCGCGTTGCAGCAGTAGCTAGCATCCTAGTTTTTAATAAGAAACAATTGTGCAGTAGCGTAAGACTAATATTTTGATATTTCTTTTTTCAAGTTTTTTTTTAACAAAATGGAGGAAAAAAACAAATTAAACCAATAAAAACCAGATTTTAGAAAGAATAAGAAGAAAAAAGAATGATTAGGAGTGAGAAGAAAGATCTAGGAAGAGAGGACGACTATATAACCCCTTTAATTTTATTGATATGACGACAGTTTTTACATTGATTTCAGTTCTAAAATTATTGAAGAAAAAATATATTAAATTTTATTAAATGAAATGAGGACAAAAATAGAACTTATGATTTGGCACAGTGAGGACATTTTGACAAAAAACAACTGATAGTGTGTGACTGAAAATCTTTAAGTTGTCACTTAACTATAAGGGTTTCAGTTCACACTATTACCCTTTCGGCAGCATTACGTCATAGCTTTCAGATTAGATATTGACTGATGACTTGTGACGTACTCTTGTGCCGTATGACGACGAAAACTGAGCTTGAAACCCAATTTGTAAAAAACGTGAAAACCAACTTTAGTTACAAAGCACAGTAAGTATAGATAGATGCACAATTATCTAGCTTAAGTTTATGATTTACATTGACTTATATTAATAAGTCAACATTTAGGAAGAAACTCTGTTTTCGAGTAATTTATAAATCATTTAAAGAAGAAAAAACAATCAATTAAGCTACCTATATTCTATTGAGCTGCTGAAAATATTGGCAAACAAAATGGCTCAGTATGATAATCAATTTTACCCACAAGAACCAGTAAATTATGGATGGGGAGATCCAAATCAGTCAGTGTATGGTGACCAGGGTTCATATTCAATAGATTTTCAAAGTTTTGACTATGATCAAGCAAAAACCAGTAATAGCATATACCCAAAACAAGATATTCAGTTTCGACAGACTTCTCAACCAGAATCTCAAATACAGGACTTAGAAGATGAGCCATCCTTGCTTGAAGAACTAGGAATTAATCCAGATCATATTGTTCAGAAAACCCTTGCTGTGTTAAATCCATTCAAACAAACCGATCCTCAGATATTACAAGATACAGATTTAGCTGGTCCTCTAGTATTTTGTTTGCTCTTTGGAGCGTGCTTGTCATTGTCAGGAAAAGTTCATTTTAGTTACATTTATGGCATAGGAGTTTCTGGCTGTTTGGGAATGTATTGCCTCTTAAAGCTAATGGCAAGCATTGGACCTTCCCTTGGTGTCACAATTTCAGTCCTAGGGTATTGTCTTTTACCAATGGTTGGACTGGCTGCCATGGGTATAGTGCTGTCATTGAAAGTTATGATTGATTTCATCATAACTGGAATATGTGTTTTTTGGTGTGCTGTTTCGTCATCAAAACTTTTTGTTACTGCTCTTGGTATGGAGAAGCAGCAGACCTTGGTGGCTTATCCATGTGCAATGCTTTATGGTATTTTTGGACTTTTAGTTGTTTTTTGATTTATTTTTATCGGAAAAAATGTTTCTGTTTTCAATTTTCCCAATTAGAAGTTTAAAAAAATACAATTCTAATGCAAGTTTATTTCATTGGGTTTTGTAACATGAATATATGAAATTATAAGCTTTTATGTTTAAAAAAAACAATCTTATTTGAGAGTTCGTTTGGTAAACACCTTATTTTTGGGATATAACCTATCAATGCAGTAAGCTTCAACTTGTGTGATTTCCCTATGGACTTTCGTTGAAATTTCAATCATAATCGGATTATCTTCATTTCAATATATATAGGTCAGTTGTATTGTCCTGGCTAAGTGTGCCTTTTGTCCCAAAAGGCACGGGTTCGATCCCTGGCGTGGACAGTTATTTGGGTTTGGGACGCGGGTCAGTGGTGTGACTCAGTAAGCTTAGCCAGAGTCGACCCAGCTCTAAATGGGTACCAGGAGAAATCTGGGGAAGGTAAGCTGGAAAGGTGTGCGAGAGCACAGGATGGCTGGCCCTCAGCCCCCGGTTGCACTTCCTGGCTGAGGGCCATGAAACGGAGATCAGTACCGCCGGCTTGGACCTTAAGGGTGTAGTGCCGTCACACTTAGTTTTTTTTTACTTACTTTTTACAGTTGTATCATTAGTAGAAACGTGGCTGTTCATTTTTTTTTCGCCAGGGGATCGCATCAAACCAATGGTCCAAGAATATCGTAAGATGATTCGTTCGAACGGATTTTAAAAGTTATAGTGCCCTTTTAAAGTGACCAAAAATATTGGAGGGCAACTAGTCCCCCTCCTACGCACTTTTCCCCTGAGTCACCCGAAAAAAACTTTGATATATCCATTTTGCTTACTTTAGCTGGAAGATCAAATAAGTGTGCCTCTGAACAGGGTCATATCCAGGATTTTTTTTTCGGGGGGGGGGCTACGAAATAATTTTGTTTGTTTGTGGGGAATATAAAAATTTTTTAAAAACGCGTCAAAAATTGTTTTTAATCATTTTCTTACGTTTTTACGAGTCGAACAAACATTTTTTTCGTTTATAATAAAGAACGAATATAAAGTTATTATAAAAGGCTATTCGATATATCAAACAGTTCGTGGTAACAAACTGTATAGTAAGAGCGATTCGTCTCAATATTAACCGAAACTCTAAAAACAGAATTTTAATAGCAATGGATACATCCAAAGAATTAGATTTTTACCCTGGTTTTAAATATATAAGTTTCATCAAGTTTACTCACATCGATCAAAAGTTAAGAGCCTGAGAAAATTTGCTTTATTTTCAAAAAAGGGAGAAATGACCCCTAGAAGTCATAGAATCTTAATGAAAATCACACCATCAGCTTCAGCGTATCAGAGAACCTTACATTAGAGGTTTCAAGCTCCTATCTGCAAAAATGTGGAATTTTGTATTTTTTGCCAGAAAAAAGATCACGGATGCGTGTTTATTTGTTTTTTTTTTTAACGGGGTGATCTTGTCGACCCAGCAGTCCTAGAATATTGGAAGATGTCTTATTTGAACAGACTTTAAAATTGGTAGTGCCTTTTTTAATCAAAAAAAAAAAATTAAAATAGAATCGCTTTTAAAAAAAAACATCATTTTTTATGTCTTATGGCACTGCAGTCTTTTCAAAGATATTTGATTTTTTTTTATTACATAAGGAATCATGCCAAAGTTTGATCAATGATTCCATAGTCGTAGGTTGTAGCCAGGTCGTCTCTTATTATTCCAATTAATAAAAAGCTATAGGATTTTTCCTGTTTGTAATTATAAAACATTTTGTGGTAACAAACTTTATAGGAAGAGCGACTCGTCTCAATAGAAACCAAAACACTAAAAAACGGAATTTTAATATCAATAGATACATCAAAAGAATTCGATTTTTATTTCTATCTGCAAAATTGTGGAATTTTGTATTTTTTCTCCTATCTGCAAGAAAAGAATCATGCAAGAAGAAAGATCACGGATGCGTGTTTATTTTTCCGGGTTGCAGCGGTATCTAGCAACCTAGTAAGAGACGATCACGCCCAATGTTAAGAAATATAAAAACCCATAACTCCTAAAAAAATATTCAGATCAAAACAAGAAGTAAACTATTAGAACCACCTTGTCCAAAACTTCTATATAACAAACTTACCGTCCTTGGCTTGAATAACAAAGAAAATATATTTGCTTGAAAATCAAGAAAATTGACTTTAACCACGTTATTCTCCACAAATGGCATCTTATTTTCTTTCTTCTTTTCCACAGATAGCTTGGCACTGGAACATCATAGAGAGTTGTTCATTGCCTCATTTTAAAGGAAATTAAATGAGTTAAAAACTTTTTGTAATTAAAACAAATTATTTTTAAAACAGGATAAATTTTCCCACTAAAAACTGTATTTTTGATGTCTTTTCATACTGCTGTCTTTTCAAAGATATTTGATTTTGTAAGCAATCAAACAGTTTGTGGTAAAGTTGTTCTTAAACTTTATATTCAATAGATAGTTTGGCACTGGAATTATAATAAAGAACAACCTCTTGCCCATATTAATTTATATTTAAGTTACTATATTTAGCAAGGAGGTAGCTAAACCGAGTTTCTTTCATAAACTTTAAATTTAAGAGATACTACTTTAAATTCAATATATTAAAAATTCTCTCCGGTGGACAATCGAACCCCAGTCCTCCGTGTGACAGACAGGTGCCACTGTACTAACAGAGAATTATAATATAAAAGCTACATATGAGTCTTGATATTAATGTTCATTAATACATCTTTGTGCAAGTTAATTTGTGCATGTTAGTAACTGAAACTCTAAAAAATGAAATTTTGATGCCAGTAAATAGTAAATACATAAAAAGAATCGGATTTTTATGTTGGTTTTAAATTTATAAGTTTCATGAAGTTTCGTTTTAACCCATCAAAAGTCATGAGCCTTAGAAAATTTGCCTTTTTTCGAAAAAATACATCCGAGCAATAATTTGAATCATTTAATTCAAGCTAGAAATATACCTTAAAATTTTAAAATTAGTTTGATTTTTGGTTAGGTTCCCAACTACCCAACTCAATTTTTATTTTATTTAGTTTTCAGTTCAAAATTGCTAAAGTTATTATGTAAACTGCAAAAATATTTATTGTATCTTAGAAATAATTTTAATCTAATAATTAAAACTGAAAAACACCTTATATTTAAAAATTAGTTTGTTTTGTTAGTTTCTCGCTACTCAACCCCTGACTTAAGTAATAACCGAACAGAATCGAATATACAATGAATGTTCAAAACAAATTGAAACAACATTGAAACAAACAAATTGAAGAGCTATGGGTGTGGGGGGGGGATTCATCCTTAAAGACCTAATTTCCTAAACGTTCAACTATGTGGAACAAAATGGCTATCTGAAAATTTAGATTGGATGTGTTTGAGGAAAAGGTAGGCGTGAAAAGGTAGGGAAATCATCTATATTTGTTTTAAACTTGTATTATTTCGTAGCTTAATTTCAGTTTGTCTTAGCTTTAATATTACTCTTTAATTTTCGTTTTAAAGACTCCTTCTTTTTAAGGTCTTTAATGACATGCCTATCAGTAAAAAAAAAAACAAAAAAAAATGACCAAAATCAATCAAAACATGAGAAAAGCATCCATTAATCAAAACCAAATTGCAATACTACGGCGTTTTCTAGGCTATAGTTTTCTCGATGGGCCACCCCTCAAAGTCACAATCGGTTTCAGTCTGTAGATACGGCTAAGATTGTGAAATGTGATGGACGGTTCACCTCGAAACCACTATGGGGGTGCACACAAAAGATTTCAGTTTCAGAGTTTCTAGACTTAAGTTGAGGTTTCTCAGAGAGTGGAGACCCTTAACTATAATATCAATGTCTGCCATTTATAGGTACTTCTGCTAATAATTCTTTAGAAAATTTCCTTTATTGCAGTTACTTTACAGCCATTTAGGTATTCTTGTTGTGCAATCCAAAACAAAACATTCCCCCCCCCCCATTTTTAGTACACTTTTTGATACGTAGCGTGAGGTAGAAATAATTATAATCTTGCCAATAAAACTCTTTAGGACGTTGACTTGACACCAAAAATATTTTGTAACCATAAATTTTGATATTTTTATAGCTTAAATAATAGACCAAGTAACCACGTCAACCGATGTTTGAATATGGAAGCAGAATTGCTATCTACCAATGTCCTACTTATGTTGCAACTATTTGTTTTTGCGTTTCAGATGCTATTAAATCTACTTGTATGGTACATGCTGTAATAATATAAGTTTTAAAAGATTGTCTAACATTAAATCGTATTTTCGACTATTTTTAAATTTGGTTGGTAAAAATGAAATTTGAAAATTACATTGAGAAATTGAAATAGAACCTACCTATCAGTCATTGTATGAGAATGTTGTCACTTGTCTTGTTCCAGAAAGATGTAAACGAACCCAGAAATAAGTAGATTGGAAGTAGAAACAGTATCAAATATAAGTAGAATATAAGTAGTTTATGCATAAATTGTTTGCAAGAACTTGGATATGAAATTAGACTTTCTGAGGCCCACATAAGGCTTTTCTCAGACAAATGACTTTAATTGTAAAACCGGCTCAAAACTGAAAGGGTTAACATCACATAAAATACTGGCTTCCTGAGCCAAATGCAGTCGGACCAAAAATATTTCAAATACTTCTGTCTGTAAAGGTGGAATTTTCTTACAAACACTGCTTCTTATTTCAAATCTAAAGGAAAAATAGTCATCTGACTTAGCATTCTTGAGCTGTTGTGTCTGATTTCACCGACTTCAAACACTTTTTAGCGAATCGTCGACGACCAGGTAGCAGTGGTGGCCTTTCGTTTTAGTCTGTACTTCATCTGAAGGGTAGTGCAAAGGGTGACACTGGATAGCCGATTGCGCTTTTCAGTCTAAATTGTTTTTAAGAAACTAATACGACGGTTGAAAATAGCAAAGAGAGGAAAAATTTCACTATCTTCAACACGTTCTCGAAATTTTAGGTCCAGTAGGCGCTTTTACATTTGCGACATATTTCTAGAACAAAACTGGGTCAACCTTTCACAGTCTATGTCATCTGGGGAGCAAACTAAAGCCAAATCTCAAAACGCCCTTTCAATGCTTGCTTTATCATGCGAAGGAAGTAAGAAAAGGCTGCAGGGTTATAGTTTTTCCTGAAGGAGTGGAAGACGGATTCACAAGCTCAATAAACTTTTATATTATTAATTAATTGTATTAATTTAAAAAACTTTTTCCACAAAACAACACTTTTAAAGAAAAATGAAGAGCTCCATTAAGCTAAAAATGAGCAGAAATAAAGTCAAATTATCTTCCAAGAATAAAAATACCACAAATACCTATCAATAAGTAACCGAAACTCAAAACGTAGAGAAATTACAATAAATAGCCGAGTCAAACTCGAAACGAGCAAAAATTAACATGAGTAGGTCTAATAACCCCCCTGCCGTCTTAAGACCAGAACATAATTTGAGTTTTGCTGAAAAAAAAACTTGCAAAAGCAAATGAACATGGATTGTCAGTTCAATTGACATATACTGATATCAAGTACCAGATGCATACTTGCATTAGGTACCTGATGATAATTTGATTTTGAACTGCCCAAAAATTTCAAGACAATTTAGGATCTAGGGAGATTTGTCCCGATGGTCCACATCACTGCGTAAGTCCCTAAGCTACTGAAAATTCAGGCTCATAAGCAATCTCCACCGTGACGTCATTTAAATTAAAAAGCAGTAATATCGATGCTTAAACAAAAACATCATTGCTTGCCAACAATTATGACGTTATTTTCAACATATAGCTTGCGATTCCAATGCAATATTATTTAATCGAAAAAAAATCTAAGAAGTTATGTCATTTTTAAGAGAAGTGCCTTCCAAAATGAGCTCGAGTCCTCAGGAAAGGAAAAAAGTAAAACTGGCAAAGGAAGCTTTGGAGAACAAAAACTTTGAAAAATCCCTTGCTGAATCTAAGGCTATTTTAGAAATCAATCCCGACAATGTTACTGAACTTATTCTATGTGCAAGGGCCCTGAAGAAACTTGAGAAACCCGAAGAAGCTGTTATTCAGTTGGAAAATGCAGTTAAATTACAGCCAGAAAATCAAACTGCTTGGGACGGCCTGGCTTCACTTCTGCAGGGTAAGGAAGAACGCAAAAATTTAGAAAAACTCGAAAACGTTTACATGAATCTACTAAAAAACCTTAAGGAGGACGAGTCGAAGGCCACAGATTTTCTTGGAAGACTATTGAAGGTTCAAATTCAACTAGAGAAATTTACAGAGGCCATACCAACTGCGTTGAAGAGAATACAATTGCTGGGAGAGAAGGAGAATCACGATAGCTTAAAAGAAACTTTAAGATTACTCTGTAAATCGTTGCTTGAAGAAGAAGACTCACAAAAAGAAAAAGAACTAATACACAAGAGTTTCATGGCTGGTGAGTGCATCGTCGACCCTTTAATTTGTTCATCTTATTGTAAAATCCTTGAGAAGAATCATATGTGGTCTGAACTCCACGAATTATCGTTGATTGACACAGAAGACATTTCATGGATGAGCATGTATATTTTTCGATTGTTTCTCGAAGACGCTGCTTGGAATCTTAGTTTGCAATTAGATGAAAAGGCTATTAAGGAAGCTATAGAAACATGTGATGTAACAGGTTATAAGACTCTTGCTGAGGCAACGCTACTTTACAAAGAGAAAACTTATGTTGATGCAAGAGATAAATTTGAGAATGGAATTGCAATAGAAGACCTATCATCAGCCAAAGAGCTTTATTATGAAACTTTGGTAGCTCTCGGTGATTGGACAAAGATTATAGCATTCAGCCGGCTAATGATTAATCAGGGTGAACCAGAGAAATGGAAAGTGCGGCTTGCACATGGCATTGCATGTAGTGCAGAAGAGAACCAAGTTCTTGGTCTGAATAGAAATGAAAAACTATTGAACTCGGTGCTGATTCTGTGTGAACAACTTCCTCACAAGAATAGCTCGTCTGTTGAGGCAGCAGTCCAAGTATTACTGGGCAACCCTGGCAAAGCACTTCAGATTTTAAAACTAAACCCTCTTCCGGAAGTTGACCTCAAGCAAGCACTTGCATATCTAAAACTATGGATAGCGAAAGACGAATTTGAAAAAGCCCTATCTCTTTGTGAGAAAATTCTTGAAAATTTTTCCGACTGGAGAGTCTTTCTCTTCAAGGGAAAGCTACTCCTGCAAAATAGAGATAGTGAAGCAACTACAGCACTGGATAATGTTATGAAGTTGAATCCTGAAAGTTGGGAAGCAAAAATGTTAAAGGCAGAAATTTTATTGGAAGCTGGGAACTATCAAAGTAGTTTGAAACTCTTCCATGAAGCACTACTTCTGAGACCTATTGGAAGAAACATTTTTGAGAAAGTAATGAAAATTTGCTCCAGGGTGAATGACGTACAGACCGAGATAGATGCACTGGAAATTTATTGGGCAGAGTCACACGATTTCATTGCTCTTCTTCACCTAGGGATAAGAAAACTGGAAACTGAAGACAAAAGAAGCGATGGAGATGTTTAAGAAAGGTATGGAAAACCATGATCGAATTCTATTCCTTGAGGGGCTTGCTGAAGCACAATCCTTAATCGCTGAAGAAGCAATGAAAACATCTCGTTTTGGAAAATCTATGGAACACTTCCTTTTATCGTTCAATAATTATGAAATATTGACCCAAGAGTGTCCTGAAAATTTACTTGGCTGGAATGGAATTGCTAGAGTCTCTAAATATATCGCTGAACTTGAACCTTCGAAACTTCTTGAAGACATTCTTAAACACGAAGGCCAGCAAGCAGCATTTGATGTTTCGATTGGATGCTGGAAGAAATTACTTGAGCTTGACCCTACCTGCTCCGTATTATTGCGCAACCTAGCTTTAACTTATTTAAGTAAGGCCATTTTTTGCTCTGGAGGTAATGAAGGGTCAGAGGTTTTTGAGCTGTCTGTTTTGACTGCTGTAAAAGCAGTTGGCGCTCAATCTGGTGTCCCTGAAAACTGGCTTTGTCTTGGACTGGCTTCCTATTGGAAAGGAGATTTTGCGCTATCACAACATTCATATATTAAAGCAGTGATGATTGAAGATCGATGTGTTGAGGCTTGGGTTGGTCTTGGCTCTCTTTACCTGAAATATGGAAATTTAGAATTGGCTAAGAAAATGTTTTCTGAGGCCCAGTCAAACTACATATTCACCTATTTACCAGCATGGACAGGCCAAGCCTTAATTGGTGAGACAGTCAGACCTGTCGAGGAAATGGATTTATGTCGTTAATATATCACAACAAGGATATCAAGGTGCAGTTAAAGGATATGCAGACACTGAATGCCCTGAAGGAAGGACCCTCTATATCTTCCCACCTGCAATACACTCAATAATGTGAATGCAGTACAAACGGCACTAGAATACCTAGGACAATTGGAAGCTATTGGAAGAATGAATTTATGGTATAAAAAATTTTTTGGTTTAATGGAGTTCTTTACTTTTTTGAAAAACTTATTCGTGGAAAAAGTTTTTACAATTAATTTATGTTCGTTTTATATTGACATAGTCTTTTTACAGGAGAAAGACTGAGCATCTTCTAAAGTTAAACTGCCTTCCCTTCCGTAAAACCCTTAAATTCCCCCTGGGTATAACTTATAACCCTTGCCCCTAATCTCTGGGGTTTGTTTCAACTAATGAATGGCTATCTCAAATTTTCTATTAGATGCATTCTGAGACAATACGACATCTGTTAATGTGTGTTTGTGGGGGGAGGGGTAGCTGCCCCCCGATCACTAGCTCTTAAAAAGAGAACTAGATGGTATGATTACCAATCCAAAGTGCCCCCTCCGAAGTTTATATGACCATGCTTTCTATAAGAACATTTTATGCCCCCGGCACATAACTTACAACCCTTGCCCGGAGGGCTGAGGGGATTTCTTATACTCAAAGACATAATTTCATTCGACTATTAAAAAAGGCCAAAGCACTCTCAATTTACAATCGAATAAGTCCTTTTTGAATTTATACGACAACGCGTTCTATAAAAACCTTATATGCCCCCAGGGCATAACTTAGAACCTTAACCCTGAGGGTTGTGGGGGGGGGGGGTTGTCAAACTCTAAGACATAATTTCCAGACCCTTCAACTATGTTCAACAAAATGGTCCTTTTTGAAGTTTATACGACAACACTTTCTATAAAAACCTTATACCCTGAACCTTAACCCTGAGGGTTGTGGGGGGGGGGGTGTCAAACTCAAAGACATAATTTCCAAACCCCTTCAACTATGTTCAATAAAATGGCTAAATCAAAATGTTAATTGCAAGTTTTTGGGGAAATGATGGGTGTGTGTGTGGGGGGGGGGGCATTCGCCCTCCAATCACTTTCGACTATTAAAAAGGGCACTAACCCTTTCAATTTCCATTCCAATGAGCCCTTTTTCAAATTTCTACGACTACACTTTCTATAAGATTCTTATATGCCCCCAGGGCATAGCTTGAAACCCTTGCCCTATGGGTTTTAGGGGGGGGGGGTGTCATCCTCAAAGACATAATTTCCAAAACTTTAAACTACGTTGAACAAAATGGCTATCTCAAAATTTTGATTGGAGGTGTTTGGGGAAATGGTGGGCGTGTGAGGGGGGCTAGTTACCCTTCAATCGCTTTCGACTATTAAAATGAGCACTAGCCCTTTCAATTTTCAATCAAATGAGCCCTTTTTGAAGCTTCTGCAACGATGCTTTCTATCAAAACCTTATATGTGCCAAGGGCATAACTTATAACCCTTACCCTGAGGTCTGTTGGAGGGTTTTCACCCTCAAAGATTTAATTTCCAGAACTTTTAACTACGTTAAAAAAGATGGCTATCTCAAAATTTTGATTGGATGTGTTTGGGGAAATGGTGTGCGTAAGAGTAGGTGGTGTATAGTATGGTGTATGGTGTGCGTAAGTTTAGTATGGTGTATAGTATGGTGTGCGAAATGGTGTGCGTAAGTTTGGGGAAATGGTGTGCGTTAGTTGCCTTCCAATCACTTTCGACTTTTCATTAAGGGCACTAACCCTTTCAGTTTCCAATTGAGTGAGCCCTTTTTGAAGTTTCTACGACAATACTATCTATAAAAACCTTGTATGGCCCCAGGGAATAACTTAAAAATCTTGCCCTGAGGGGTGTGGGGGGTTTGTCATCCTCAAAGACATAATTTTCAGAACTTTCAACTACGCTGAACTAAATGGCTATCTCAAAATTTTCATTGGATGTGTTTGGGTAAATGGTGAGCGTGAGAGGGAGGTTAGTTGCCCTTCAATCACTTTCGACTATTAAAAAGGGAACCTTTTCAAGTCCCAATCGAACGAGCCCTTTTAGAAATTTCTATGACAACATTTTCTATAAAAACCTTATATAACCCAAGGGTAATACATACAACCCTTACCTTGAAGGTTGTTGGGGGAGGGGGGGTTGTCATCCTCAGAGACCTAATTTCCAGAACTTTCAACTACGTTGAAAAAAATGGCTATCTCAAAATTTTGATTGGATGTGTTTGGGGAAATGGTGTGCGTAAGAGGGGGGTTAGTTGCCCTCCAATCACTTTCGACTTTTTATTAAGGGCACTAACCCTTTCAATTTCCAATTGAGTAAGCCCTTTTTGAAGTTTCTACGACAATACTATCTATAAAAACCTTGTATGGCCCCAGGGAATAACTTAAAAATCTTGCCCTGAGGGGTGTGGGGCGTTTGTCATCCTTAAAGACATAATTTTCAGAACTTTCAACTACGCTGAACTAAATGGCTATCTCAAAATTTTCATTGGATGTGTTTGGGTAAATGGTGAGCGTGAGAGGGAGGTTAGTTGCCCTTCAATCACTTTCGACTATTAAAAAGGGAACCTTTCAAGTCCCAATCGAACGAGCCCTTTTAGAAATTTCTATGACAACATTTTCTATAAAAACCTTATATAACCCAAGGGTAATACGTACAACCCTTACCTTGAAGGTTGTTGGGGGAGGGGGGGTTGTCATCCTCAGAGACCTAATTTCCAGAACTTTAAACTACGTTGAACAAAATGGCTATCTCAAAATTTTGATTGTATGTGTTTGGGCAAATTTTGGGCGTGACAGGGGGTTAGTTGGCCTCCAGTGACTTTTTACTACTAAAAAAGGCACTAGTCCTTTAAATCTCCAATTAATCAGCCCTTTTTGAAGTTTCTACTACAACGAAGTTTCTTCTACCCCCCCCCTAAAGCCATAGGGCAAGGGTTGCAAGCTATGCCGTGGGGGCATATAAGATTCTTATAGAAAGTGTGGAAATTTGAAAAAGGGCTCATTGGAATGGAATGTGTAAGGGTTAGTTCCCTTTTTAATAGTTGAAAGTGATTGGAGGGCGAATGCCCCCCCCCCACACACACACCCATCATTTCGCCAAAAACTTCCAATCAACATTTTGATTTAGCCATTTTGTTTAACATAGTCGAAGGGTCTGGAAATTATGTCTTAGAGTTTGAAACCCCCCCCCCCACAACCCTCAGGGTTAAGGTTCTAAAATATGCCCTGGGGGCATATAAGATTCTTATAGAAAGTGTGGTCGTAGAAATTTGAAAAAGGGCTCATTGGAATGGAATGTGTAAGGGTTAGTGCCCTTTTTAATATTTGAAAGTGATTGGAGGGCGAATGCCCCCCCCCCCACACACACCCATCATTTCGCCAAAAACTTCCAATCAACATTTTGATTTAGCCATTTTGTTTAACATAGTCGAAGGGTCTGGAAATTATGTCTTAGAGTTTGACAAACCCCCCCCCCCCCCACAACCCTCAGGGTTAAGGTTCTAAGTTATGGCCTGGGGGCATATAAGGTTTTTATAGAACGCGTTGTCGTATAAAATTCAAAAATGACTTAATCGAATAAGTATATATATATATATATATATATATATATATATATATATATATATATATATATATATATATAATATATATATATATATATATATATAATATATATATATATATATATATATATATATATATATATATATATATATTATATATATATATATATATATATATATATATATATATATATATATATATATATATATATATATATATATAAATTTTGTTCCAATTCTGTAAATTTAAGTTCAAAATTAAGTTCAAATTTTGTTCCAATTCTGTAAGAATGACCCCTTAATGACAAAGGCCGTTAATTGGAATAAATAGCTCTTATAAAACGACTAAAAAAACTTTAGCGTAAAAAGTGAGGTATTGACTAGGGGGCGAACCCAATCATATACCTAATGATTTCTGTTCGTTTTAAGTTTGGTGTTTTTCCTTATTTTCAGTTTAAAAAACTTGTTTTTTAATTACTTTCTCAACGTTTTTTGAATTAATGCAGGTTTTGATTTTGGCTCACCGTACATGAATAATCAAACGAAATTAGCATATTAATTTTACTTCTTTTTTGGTTAAATGGCTTTCTCGGAAGCTGTTTAATTTTATTTACGAACTTTTTTATTAGTAATAACTATACGTAACTTACTAATTAACTTACGTAACGAACTTCTATATTCGTATGCTTTTATTACGTATATTAGTGGGTACACCCCCTAGTCAATACCTCGCTCTTTACGCTAAAGTTCGAATTTTGTTCCAATTCTGTAAGAATGACCCCTAAATCACAAAGGCCGTTAATTAGAATAAATAGCTCTTATGAAACGACTAAAAAAACTTTAGCGTAAAGAGCGAGGTATTGACTAGGGGGCGATCCCAATCATATACATAATGATTTCTGTTCGTTTTAAGTTTGGTGTTGCTCCTTACTTTCAATGAAAAACTTATTTTTTTTATTTAATTTCTGATAGTTCGTATAAATAATGCTGGAAAATTTGGTACCGCCTTCATAGCAATGTCCTTTGCCCCGTGAAAAATTCCTCCATGGAAAGATCCTCCCCCCCCCCCCAATACAATATGTAAACACTAGGCAACATTAAGCAATTTTGTTGAAACATTAGGCAATTTTGTTGAACATAGTTGAAGGGTCTGGAAATTATGTCTTAGAGTTTGACACCCCCCCCACAACCCTCAGAATTAAGGTTCTAAGTTATGCCCTGGGGGCATATAAGGTTTTTATAGAACGCGTTGTCGTATAAAATTCAAAAAGGACTTATTCGATTGTAAATTGAGAGTGCTTTTGCCTTTTTTAATAGTCGAAAGTAATTGGAGGGAGAATCACCCCCCCCCTCCCCACCCACGTCCATTATTTCCCCAAACATTTCCGATCTACATTTTGATATGGTCATTTTGTTAAACGTAGTTGAAAGGTCTGGAAATTATGTCTTTGTGGATGACAACCCTCCCCCTATAGCCCTCAGGACAAGGATCGTAGGTTATGCCTTTGGGGCATATAAGGTTTTTATAGAAAGTTTTGTCGTAGAAGCTTCGAAAAGAGCTCGTTTGACTGGAAATTGAGAGGATTAGTGCCTTTCTTATTAGTCGAAAGTGATCAGAGGGCAAATCCCTCCCCAAGACCATCATTTCAGCAAACAATTTCAATCTAAATTTTGAGATAGCCATTTTGTTCAACGTATTTGAAAGGTCGTGAAATTATGTCTTTGAGTATAAAAAATCCCCTCAGCCCTCAGGGCAAGGGTTGTAAGTTATGTGTTGGGGGCATAAAGTGTTCTTATAGAAAGCATGGTCCTATAAACTTCGGAGGGGGCACTTTGGATTGGTAATCATACCATCTAGTTCTCTTTTTAAGAGTTAGTGATCGGGGGGCAGCTACCCCCCCCCCCCCCCCCAACACACACACATTCACAAATTTCGTATTGTCTCAGAATGCATCTAATAGAAAATTTGAGATAGCCATTCATTAGTTGAAACAAACCCCAGAGATTAGGGGCAAGGGTTATAAGTTATACCCAGGGGGAATTTAAGGTTTTTACGGAAGGGAAGGCTGTTTAACTTTAGAAGATGCTCAGTCTTTCTCCTGGAAAAAGACTATGTCAATATAAAACGAACATAAATTAATTATAAAAACTTTTTCCACGAGTAAATTTTTCAAAAAAAGTAAAGAACTCCATTAAACCGAAAATGAACAAAAATAGAATCAAAGAATCTACCAAGAATACAACTACCACAAATCAGTATCAATAAATAAATGTAACCCAAAACAAACAGAAATATAAATAAGTAACAGCGTCAAACTCAAAACGAGCAGAAATTATTATGAGTAGGGTTCTAAAACCCTACGATTTCTAAAAGCCAGAATATAATTTGTACTTTACTGGAAAAAATTCTTTTAAATGTTTTCCTTTTTATAACTTTAAGAAATCAAAAATTAATTAGGATTTTAAGGAATAAATATCAGCATATGTATATTAAACTGACAATGCAGATTTTTTTTTAGTGAATTTATTTGAATGTTTTTCAGTAAAGTCTAAATTTATATTCTGTCTTTTAGAAAGCATAGGGTTTTAGACTCCTACTCATATTAATTTCTGCTTGTTTTGAGTTTATTAAGAGGATTATTAATATTGTACGAAAACATTTACTCACCAAAATATGCTTGTAATTCTCCATTTCAGTGCAAATAATTAATCAAATAAAGCAAATAATCTATTCGCCTCATTGAATAGTGTTTTCAAACTGTAGAAAATCATAATCTACCCCTGTGTTTTATCCTCAAAAATTTAATATTTTAGCCTCTGACCAAACAGGTATTTTTTTGTCTTTGTTTTTCTTAGGATATTGAATTTAGTTAT
>CM051272.1:43082142-43228150 GCA_027921565.1 Artemia sinica | reverse complement strand
TTTTCTAACATTTCTCTTAGAAGTACGAGGTTTTTAACAAGTTTTCTTTCAAAGTTAGGCCGATATTCTACTACCATTAGCTTGATACGACATCTCGTGAGAGAGAAAAAACTAACAAATAAACACGCATCCGTGATCTTTCTTCTGGCAAAAAATGTAAAATTCCAATTTTTGTAGAAAGGAGCTTGAAACCTCTGCAGTAGGCTTCCCAGATACGTTGAATATGATAGTGTGATTTTTCATTAAGGTTCTATAACTTTTAGGGGGTCTTTCCCTCGTTTTCGAAAATCAACCAAATTTTCTCAGACGCCTAACTTTTAATGGGTAGGACTAATATTGATGAAACTTATATATTTGAAATCAGCATTAAAATCCAATTCTTTTGATTTATCTATTGCTATCAAATTTCGTTTTCTAGAGTTTTTGGGTACCATTGAGCTGGGGTCACTCCTTATTTTACACTTCATTACCACGAAATGTTTGACTAATTAAAAAACTTTTTCCACAAATAAGTTTTTCAAAGAAAAGTAAAGAGCTACTACATTAAATCAAAGATGAGCAGAAATAAAATTGAATAATTGCTTAAATGTAAATTTTCTAACATTTCTCTTAGAAGTACGAGTTTTTAACAAGTTTTCTTTCAAAGTTACGCCAATATTCTACAACCATTAGCTTGATTAGACATCTCGTGAGAGAAAAAAACTAACAAATAAACACGCATCCGTGATCTTTCTTCTGGCAAAAAATATAAAATTCCAATTTTTGTAGAAAGGAGCTTGAAACCTCTGAAGTAGGCTTCCCTGATACGTTGAATATGATGGTGTGATTTTTCATTAAGGTTCTATAGCTTTTAGGGGGTCTTTCCTTCGTTTTCAAAAATCAGCCAAATTTTCTCAGACGCCTAACTTTTAATGGGTAGGACTAAACTTGATGAAACTTATATATTTGAAATCAGCATTAAAATCCAATTCTTTTGATGTATGTATTGCTATCAAAATTTCGTTTTCAAGAGTTTTGGGTACCATTGAGCTGGGGTCACTCCTTATTTACACTTCATTACCACGAAATGTTTGATTAATTAAAAAACTTTTTCGACAAAATAAGTTTTTCAAAGAAAAGTAAAGAGCTACTACATTAAATCAAAGATGAGCAAAATGAAATTGAATAATTGCTTAAATGTAAATTCTCTAACATTTCTCTTAGAAGTACGAGGTTTTTAACAAGTTTTCTTTCAAAGTTACGCCGATATTCTACAACCATTAGCTTGATACGACATCTCGTGAGAGAGAAAAACTAACAAATAAACACGCATCCGTGATCTTTCTTCTGGAAAAAAATGTAAAATTCCATATTTTTGTAGAAAGGAGCTTGAAACCTCTACAGTAGGCTTCTCTGATACGTTGACTATAATGGTGTGATTTTTGATTAGGTTTTATAACTTTTAGGGGGTCTTTTCCCTCGTTGTTCAAAATCAGCCAAATATTCTCAGACGCTTAACTTTTAAAAGGTAGAACTAAACTTGATGAAACTTATATATTTGAAATCAGCATTAAAATCTAATTCTTTTGATGTATCTATTGGTATCAAAATTCGGGTTTCTAGAGTTTTGGGTACCATTGAGCTGGGGTCGCTCCTTACTTACACTTCATTACCACGAAATGTTTGATTAATTAAAAAAACTTAACATTTTTAGGTTAACTTACACTAGGTTAAGTGGCGCGCCCCTTAACCTAGTGTAAGTTAACCTAAAAATATTAGGTGCGCACACATAACCTAATCTAACCTAATCTAACTATTCCCAACTTTTACCGGCCTTATGTATAAATTTCATAACGTAAAAACCTTTCCCCAGGGGATGAAGGGGGGACATTTTATCTCTAAAGACATAGTTATTGAGCCTTTCAACTATGCTGAAGAAAAAATCCATCTCAAAATCTGATTAGACGATTTTGGAAAAAAATGACGTTGGGAGGGGCCTAGTTGTCCTCCAATTATTTTTGTCACTTAAAAGGGGCACTAGAATCTTTTATTTCCATTAGAATGAACCCTCTCTCGATGGTCTGTACCCATGGTTTTGATGTTCCCGTGTGTACACGCTTGCAATTCAAAGGCTTTATTTAAATAAATTCAATACAAGTTCCTTTCTTAATATTCATCCTAAATCCATGTTTTGAGCTGGAGTACAAATCTTTTTTCATTCCCAACTTTTACCGGCTTTATGTATAAATTTCATAAGTTAAAAACCTTTCCCCAGGGGCTGAAGGGGGGACATTTTATCTCTAAGGACATAGTTATTGAGCCTTTCAACTATGCTGAAGAAAAAATCCATCTCAAAGTTTGATTAGACGATTTTGAAAAAGGTGACGTGGGAAGGGAAGGGGGATGACGCATAAATTATATTCTCAATGTCATTCTCAAAATCAATGTCAATGTCAAAGTCATTCTCAAAATCATAAATTCTCAATGTCATTTAATAGGTTAATTATTCATCGTGAACAATAGATACAACTTTATTTCTGAAAAACAAGTCATACAATGGCTGAATGTTATTAATTTCCAATGCGATATTATAGATTGCTTCTTTTTCTCAATGTCTTGTTAAAATGTTATCAAATTTGATATAAATGATTCGTTGAGTATGACATTGAAGGTCTTATTCAAATGTAAAGAAGTCCTATATGAACTTGTTTTCCATAGTCCTATATAGCATTTGTTAATTTGATTAACGAAAGAAAATATACTATTATTACTGTATATTATTAGATGTTTTGAAGGTTTTAACTCCAGTGCATATTGAAATAAAGATAGAAATAAAGTGATGAATACCCCAAGTGAAGTCACCGGTTCTTCAATGGCTAATGTAAGTTTAAATAGCTTTTTTAAGACAAGATAGAATTTTTGTATAGCGCTGATAGACAGATGCCGATTTTTTAAGAATTGAAGTTGTCCTTGGTTCCCTCTAAAAGTAATAGAACCTTAATGAAAAATCACACCATCATATTCAAAGTATGAGAGAAGCCTTCTGTGGAGGGTTCAAGTTCCATTCTACAAAAATGTGGATATTTACATTTTTTGCCAGAAAATAGATCACGGATGCGTGTTTATTTGTCAGTTTTTTTTCTCTCACGAGATATTGTATCAAGTTAATGGTTGTAGAATATCAGCCTACCTTTGAAAGGACACTTGTTAAAAACCAGTTACTTCTAAGAGAAATGTTAGAAAATTTACACTTAAGGAATTATTCAACTTTATTTCTGCTCATCTTTGATTTAATGTATTAGCTCTTTACTTTTCTTTGAAAAACTTATTTTGTGGAAATTTTTTTTTTAATTAATCAAACATTTCGTGGTAATGAAGTGTAAGTAAGGAGCGACCCCAGCTCAATGGTACCCAAAACTCTATAAAACAGAATTTTGATACCAATGGATACATCAAAAACATTGGATTTTAATGCGGATTTCAAATATATAAGTTTCATCAAGTTTAGTCCTACCCATTAAAAGTTAAGCGTCTGAGAAAATTTGGCTGATTTTGAAAAACGAGGGAAAGACCCCCTAAAAGTTATAGAACCTTAATGAAAAATCACACCATCATATTCAACGTATCAGAGAAGCCTACTGTAGAGGTTTCAAGCTCCTTTCTTCAAAAATGTGGAATTTCACATTTTTTGCCAGAAGAAAAATCACGGATGCGTGTTCATTTGTTAGTTTTTTCTCTCACGAGATGTCGTATCAAGCTAATGGTTGTAGAATATCGGCGTAACTTTGAAAAAAACTTGCTAAAAAATTCGTACTTCTAAGAGAAATTTTAGAAAATTTACATTTAAGCAATTATTCAATTTTATTTCTGCTCATCTTTGATTTAATGTAGTAGCTCTTTACTTTTCTTTGAAAAACTTATTTTGTGGAAAAAGTTTTTTAATTAATCAAATATTTCGTGGTAATGAAGTGTAAATAAGGAGCGAACCCAGCTCAATGGTACCCAAAACTCTAGTAAACGAAATTTTGATAGCAATAGATACTTCAAAAGAATTAGATTTTAACGCTGATTTTTTTTAATGCTATATATCATTCTTGTTTTATGTGAGCTTGCTTGCAATCTGCATAAATTTCTCTCCATATCATGTATGATTTTTCTCCTCATTTTCCTCCGGATTTTTTCTCCTGTATCCCTGCGTCTACACTGTCTAAACATGTAGTAGTGGCATGAGAATAGTCAATATCAAAATAATGTCCTTTATATATAGAACAGTCACAAAAAAAATTATATTTCTTACTTGACAAGATCAACCAAAGGGTCAGGCATCTCATGATCAGGGGCAGATTGTGCAGGAACTAACGGCCTGGAAAGGGGCATATTAGGTATGGATGGATTATGCATTGTCGACCGTTTTAGTGGTGTGGAATTATTATTATTCATTGCTCTTTTCATTGGGCATTGCTCAAAATTGTCCTAGAAAAGAAGAAACAATTTAGTATAAAATAACGACTCCCTTTTAAAGAATAAAAACAGAATTTATTGTAAGACATAATTTGTCTAGAAAGCATTTGTCTCAAAGAAGCCCCTCCCCCCTTTTCAGAAAAGCAAAAAGTAAAAATTTGCGAGGAAGAAGCTAGACTTAGAAATCAAACGTTTTTATTATACAACTTGTGAGAAATAAACCCTGACAATTCTAAGTCTGGTTAGCAATAGGATAGAAATCCTATTTTCACCATTTAGAAAATAAATTTAAAAAAAACATTATTCTTTAGGGCCAAAAGATGTATCAAATCCAGTCCAATGATACATTAAACTTAAGAGTTGTGTGTAGGAAAGCCTACATTAGTTTTCTTTTCAAAAGGGGGTACATGTCTGCACAATGAATCCATCCCCTCACTCCTCCCCCACCTCCATATAACCACTGAGTGCTCAAAATGGAAAACAATTAATATATGAAACTATTTATTATAACTAACACCCATCCCCTCTTTGCAATTCAAAGGATTTACTGTTTTTAATTTGACCAAAAAAGAAGCATCATTTTAGTGAAACCAATATCATGCTTAGGTCCTAGTTCATGAGAATTAACAAGTCGGACGCTCACTTGACGGGTGTCAATAATTATCACTATTGAAAATCCTATCGGCTTTATATCATAAAGGGATCAGTATACCTAAGAGGTGACGGTTGTAAGTTTACACTTTTGCTAGGATATCGAAAGCATGTAAATTACATGAATTTATCGAAAAAGAGAATTATTTCCAATGAAAGAATTAAAATCGTTAACAGTGGGGGTTTACATAGTAAAAAAGAGCGTATTTTACGCTTTCTAACGACTATAAACATCGCATAGTAGAGTTTGTATTGGGGGGGGGGTGTATACCCTGAATTTGAATATACTGAAGGGGGACAACAAAATGTTTTTATTTGGAAATAACCTAAGAAAAATTTACTAAATAGAACTCATATTATAAATCGATGTAGCTAAAGTTTCCAAATCAATAATATTAGATGCACTCTCCATGGTGGCTTGAGACTGTATGATAATTCAATGCATGTCCATTATAAACAAAATCTCAAGGGCGAATTGTGATGTATGGAAACCTTACGCAACTCCCGGATTGACCTAGAAAGAGACACGTGATTCTGTCACGTTAGCAGATCAATACACTTAGAAACAACAAACGAATTGACCTAGAAAGAGACACGTGATCCTGTCCTGTTAGCGGATCAATAACATTGTCTATGTGGTTATGTACCGTTAGCGGATCAATACACCATACATAAATTGTGTACTGTCAGTATTCAATAACATTGTACTGTTAGAATTCAGTACTCATGCGCATTGTCCCCATAGTATTTCCAAGCTCCCTGACTGGTCTAGAAATAACACTTTTACCAAGGACATTAAATCTCGTTCATACTTTTACCAAGTACATTAAATCTCGTTCAGACTTTTTACCAAGAACACACATTAAATCTCATCCTGACTTTTTTTTTTACCAAGGACATTAAATCTCATTCAGACTTTTTACCAAGGACATTAAATCTCGTCTTGGAGTCAATGCACTTAAAAACATCCCCCTGATTGACCTTGAAAAAGACACATGATCCTGTCCCGTTAGACTCGATTAATAACATTGTCTATGTGGTTAGGTACCGTTAGACTCGATTATAGATGGCAGCAGTGGTGCCCCCTCTGGAGTAATACCCCTCTTCCTACTGACAGCTAGGACGTGTTGTACGGGTGATGGATGACAATTGTCAAAGATTGTTTTTGTTGGCTGACCATTTAGGGTCAAACAAAAAGGAGGTCGATCCCGAATGGGGTGGGGGGATGTCGTAAGTAATAATTTAAGCAAGATTGGAATTTCTTGAGAGAGTTAAAGGGCTTTGAACTTTTGAAAAGCAGACCTTCTGAACTTGCGAGAAACCGCAAGACTTGGAATGTCTAGAAAGAAGAAGAAAATGGAAGGGAGAAAAGAAGCGTTGGAAACATGTCTAGACCTGAATCGTCTCAAAATACTCGTGGTTAGTAATTGATTAATTAAAAACAAAAACTTTTGTTTTTTGGGGGGGGATGATTTTCTACTGAAGAGTTTTCCACACGAAGGGGGTGCAGTAATTTCCTGGGGGGAGAATTGTCTTCTGGGAAGTTTCTATGACGAAGCTTTTAATAAAAACCTCATCTGCTCCAGGGCATAACTCATAACCCTTGCCGTGAGATGGGCGTTAATTGCCCTCCAATCACTTTTGACTATTAAAAAGGACACAAGCCCTTTGAATTTCCAATCGAATTAGCCCTTTTTCAAGTTTTTGTGACAATGCGTTTAATAAAAACCTGTCATTCCCCTAGGGTACAACTTACGATCTTAGCTCTGAGGATTCGGGGGGGGGGGGGGGGGTGGGTTTGGGAGACAAAGACATAATTTCCAGAATTTTAAACTATGTTGAGCAAAATGACTATCTGAAATTTTCATTGCATGTGTTTTCTTTTAGTACTTGTATAATCCTTCATCAGAGGAGCTATCGAAGCTCATTCCTGATCAAGCAAAGCCCTTGTGATCAACTCGCTAAAGTTCAGCTCGTCACGACTACCTTAAGCATGGTACTCCCTGGCAAGAATATCTGAAAACGAGTTTCACACGGCGGTCGGTTGTTACATGGAATAGATTTCCGGCAGAAGTAATCTCGGAAAATCCTTCCCTTGACGCGTTCAGAAAAAGATATAACAAGCACCTAAGTGTTAGAAAATGAAGTAACTGCCAGGACTAGTGGCAAATATTCAACTGCAATGGAGCCGTGAGCCTGTCATAAAAAATCCCCAGAGTATAGCTTACACCCTTTGGCCTGGGGGCTCTGGGGGTTTGTCATCCTCAAAATACACAATTTCAAGAACTTTCAACTACGCTGAACAAAATGAATATCTCAAAATTTTGATTGGATATGTTTGGTGGAATGGTGGGTGTGAGAGGAGGGTTAGTTGCCCCTCAATCACTTTTGACTATTAAAAAGGGCACTTGCCTTTTCAATTTTCAATCGAATGAGCCGTTTTTGAAGTTTTACTACATCGTTTTCTATAAAAACTTATATGCCCTCACATGCCCCAAGAAAAAACTTACAACCCTTGCCCTGAGGGCCCTGGGTGTGGGAGGGGTGGGGAAATCCTCCTTAAAGACCTAATTTCCTAAACGTTCAACTACGTTGAACAAAATGGCTATCTAAAAATTTAGATTGGATGTGTTGGAGGAAAAGGTAGGCGTGAAAAGGTAGGGAAATCATCTATATTTGTTTTAAACTTGTATTATTTCGTAGCTAATTTCAGTTTGTCTTAGCTTTAATATGGCTCTTTAATTTTCTTTTTAAAGACTCCTTCTTTTAAATTCTTTAATGACATGCCTAAGAAAATGCTATTCAGTCAAAAAAAAAATCAAACAAAACATGAGAAAAGCATCCATTAATCAAAACCAAATTGCAATACTACGGCCTTTTTTAGGCTATATTATTATCGATGGGCCACCCCTCAAAGTCGCCCTCGGTTGCAGTCTGTAGATACGGCTAAGATTGTGAAATTTGATGGACGGTTCACCTAGAAACCACTATGGGGGTGCACACAAAAGATTTCAGTTTCAGAGCTTCTAGACTTAAGTTGAGGTTTCTCAGAGAGTGGAGACCCTTAACCATAATATCAATATCTACCATTTATAGGTACTTCTGCTAATGATTGTCTAGAGAATTTCCTTTATTGCAGTTACTTTACAGCCATTTGGGTATTCTTGTTGTGCAATCCAAAACAAAACATTTCCCCCCCCCCCATTTTTTAGTACACTTTTTAGTACGTAGCGTGAGGTAGAAATAATTGTAATGGTGCCAATATCACTCTATAGGACGCAGACATGACACCAAAAATACTTTTTAATCATAAATTTTGATAGTTTTTATAGCTTAAATAATAGACCACGTAACCACGTCAACAATCAACCCCGTAAACAATATAAAACCTATGTTTGAATATGGAAGCAGAATTGCTATCTACCAATGTCCTACTTATGTTGAAACTCTTTGTTTTTTGCGTTTCAGATGCTATTAAAACTACTTGTATGGTACAGGCTGTAATAATATAAGTTTTAAAAGATTTTCTAACCTTAAATCGTATTTTCGACTATTTTTAAATTTGGTTGGTAAAAATGAAATTTGAAAATTACATTGAGAAATCGAAATAGAACCTACCTATCAGTCATTGTATGAGAATGTTGTCACTTGTCTTGTTCCAGAAAGATGTAAACGAACCCAGAAATAAGTAGATTGGAAGTAGAAACAGTATCAAATATAAGTAGAATATAAGTAGTTTATGCATAAATGGTTTGAAGAACTTTGATAAGAAATTAGACTTTCTGAGGCCCACATAAGGCTTTTCTCAGACAAATGACTTTAATTGTAAAAACCGGCTCAAAAACTGAAAGGGTTTACATCACATAAAATACTGGCTTCTTGAGCCAAATGCAGTCGGACCAAAATATTTCAAATACTTCTGTCTGTAAAGGCGGAATTTTCTCACAAACACTGCTTCTTATTTCAAATCTAAAGGGAATATAGTCATCTGTTTTAGAATTCTTAAGCTGTTGTGTTTGATTTCACCGACTTCAAACACTTTTTAGCGAATCGTTGACGACCAGGTAGCAGTCGTCGCCTTTCGTTTTAGTCTGTATTTCGTCTGAAGGGTAGTGCAAAAGGTGACACTGGATAGCCGATTGCGCTTGTCAGTCTAAATTGTTTTTAAGAAACTAATACGACGGTTGAAAATAGCAAAGAGAAAAAAATTTCACTATCTTCAACACGTTCTTGAAATTTTAGGTCCAGTAGGCGCTTTTACACATGCAAAATATTTCTAGAAAAAAACTGGGTCAACCTTTCACAGTCTATGTCATCTGGGGAGCAAACAAAAGCCAAATCTCACAACGCCCTTTCAATGCTTGCTTTATCATGCGAAGGAAGTACAAAGAAAGTGAAAAAAGACTGCAGAGTTATAGTTTTTCCTGAAGGAGTGAAAGACAGATTCACAAGCTCAATAAACTTTTATATTATTAATTAATTGTATTAATTTAAAAAAACTTTTTCCACAAAACAACTTTTTTAAAGAAAAATGAAGAGCTCCATTAAGCTAAAAATGAGCAGAAATAAAGTCAAATTATCTTCCTAGAATAAAAATACCACAAATACCTATCAATAAGTAATCGAAACTCAAAACGTAGAGAAATTACAATAAATAGCCGAGTCAAACTCGAAACGGGCAAAAATTATCATGAGTAGGTCTAATAACCCCCCTGTCGTCTTAAGACCAGAACATAATTTGAGTACCAGATGCATACTTGCATCAGGTACCTGATGATAATTTGATTTTGAACTTCCCAAAAATTTCAAGACAATTTAGGATCTGGGGAGATGTGTCCCGAAGGTCCACATCTCTGCGTAAGTCCCTAAGCAACTGAAAAAGTAAGGCTCATAAGCAATCTCTACCGTGACGTCATTTAAATTAAAAAGCAGTGATATCGATGCTTAAACAAAAACGTCATTGCTTGCCAACAATTATGACGTTATTTTCAACATATAGCTTGCGATTCCAATGCAATATTATTTAATTGAAAAAAAAATCTAAGAAGTTATGTCATTTTTAAGAGAAGTGCCTTCCAAAATGAGCTCGAGTACTCAGGAAAAAAAAAAAGTAAAACTGGCCAAGCAAGCTTTGGAGAACAATAACTTTGAAAAAGCCCTTGCTGAATCTAAGGCCATTTTAGAAATCAATCCCGACAATGTTCCTGGACTTATCCTATGTGCAAGGGCCCTGAAGAAACTTGAGAAACCCGAAGAAGCTGTTATTCAGCTGGAACATGCAGTTAAATTACAGCCATAAAATCAAACTGCTTGGGACGGCCTGGCTTCACTTCTGCAGGGTAAGGAAGAACGCAAAAATTTAGAAAAACTCGAAAACGTTTACAGGAATCTACTAAAAAACCTGAAGGAGGACGAGTCGAAGGCCACAGATTTTCTTGGAAGACTATTGATGGTTCAAATTCAACTAGAGAAATTTACAGAGGCCATACTAACTGCGTTGAAGAGAATACAATTGCTGGGAGAGAAGGAGAATCACGGTAGCTTAAAAGAAACTTATAGATTACTCTGTAAATCGTTGCTTGAAGAAGAAGACTCACAAAAAGAAAAAGAACTAATACACAAGAATTTCATGGCTGGTGAGTGCATCGTCGACACTTTAATTCGTTCATCTTATTGCAAAATCCTTGAGAAGAATCATATGTGGTCTGAACTCCACAAATTATCGTTGATTGATACAGAAGACGTTTCATGGATGAGCATGTATATTTGTCGATTGTTTCTCGAAGACGCTGCTTGGAATCTTAGTTTGGAATTAGATGAAAAAAGCTATTAAGGAAGCTATAGAAACATGTGATGTAACAGGTTATAAGATTCTGGCTGAGGCAACGCTACTTTACAAAGAGAAAACCTATGTTGATGCAAGAGATAAATTTGAGAATGGAATTGCAATAGAAGACAATCATCAGCCAAAGAGCTTTATTATGAAACTTTGGTAGCTCTTGGTGATTGGACAAAGATTATAGCATTCAGCCGGCTAATGATTAATCAGGGTGAACCAGAGAAATGGAAAGTGCGGCTTGCACATGGCATTGCATGTAGTGCAGAAGAGAACCAAGTTCTTGGTCTGAATAGAAATGAAAAACTATTGAACTCGGTGCTGATTCTGTGTGAGCAAGTTCCTCAAAAGAATAGCTCGTCTGTTGAGGCAGCAGTCCAAATATTACTTGGCAACCCTGGCAAAGCACTTCAGATTTTCAAAAACTAAACCCTCTTCTGGAAGTTGACCTCGAGCAAGCACTTGCATATCTAAAACTATGGATAGCGAAAGACGAATTTGAAAAAGCCCTATCTCTTTGTGAGAAAATTCTTGAAAATTTTTCCGACTGGAGAGTCTTTCTCTTCAAGGGAAAGCTACTCCTGCAAAATAGAGATAGTGAAGCAAGTACAGCACTGGATAATGTTATGAAGTTGAATCCTGAAAGTTGGGAAGCAAAAATGTTAAAGGCAGAAATTTTATTGGAAGCTGGGAACTATCAAAGTAGTTTGATACTCTTCCATGAAGCACTACTTCTGAGGCCTATTGGAAGAAACATTTTGAGAAAGTAATGAAAATTTGCTCCAGGGTGAATGACGTACAGACTGAAATAGATGCACTGGAAATTTATTGTGCAAAGTCACACGATTTCACTGCTCTTCTTCGCCTAGGGATCAGAAAACTGGAAAACTGAAGACAAAAACGGTGCCATACATTCCTTACAGAGCTCTCTGCGTTTCAAAATAAGAGATAATTCAGTATGGACGCTATTGGGGGATGCATACATGCTTCGTGGCTCTTTTGAATCTGCAGTGAAAGCTTTACAGCGATCTATTGAAATTGAGGCCACACCTGAGGCAGTTTATTTACTTGGAAGAGCACATTTGGCTCTTAATGAGCCGAGAAAGCCGCCAAAGTAATCAAAGAAGGGATGGAGATGTTTAAGAAAGGTATGGAAAACCATGATCGAATTCTATTCCTTGAGGGGCTTGCTGAAGCACAATCCTTAATCGCTGAAGAAGCAATGAAAAACATCTCGTTTTGGAAAATCTATGGAACACTTCCTTTTATCGTTCAATAATTATGAAATATTGATCCAAGAGAGTCCTGAAGATTTACTTGGCTGGAATGGAATTGCTAGAGTCTCTAAATATATCGCTGAACTTGAACCTTCGAAACTTCTTGAAGACGTCCTTAAACACAAAGGCCAGCAAGCAGCATTTGATGTTTCGATTGGATGCTGGAAGAAATCACTTGAGCTTGACCCTACCTGCTCCGTATCATTGCGCAACCTAGCTTTAACTTATTTAAGTAAGGCCATTTTTTGCTCTGGAGGTAATGAAGGGTCAGAGTTTTTTGAACTGTCTGTTTTGACTGCTGTAAAAGCAGTTGACGCTCAATCTGGTGTCCCTGAAAACTGGCTTTGTCTTGGACTGGCTTCCTATTGGAAAGGAGATTTTGCGTTTTCACAACATTCATATATTAAAGCAGTGATGATTGAAGATCGATGTGTTGAGGCTTGGGTTGGTCTTGGCTCTCTTTACCTGAAATCTGGAAATTCAGAATTGGCTAAGAAAATATTTTCTGAGGCCCAGTCAAAATACATGTTCACCTATTTACCAGCAAGGACAGGCCAAGCCTTAATTGGTGAGACAGTCAGACCTGTCGAGGAAATGGATTTATGTCGTCAATATATCACAACAAGGATATCAAGGTGCAGTTAAAGGATATGCAGACACTGAATGCCCTGAAGGAAGGACCCTCTATATCTTCCCACCTGCGATACACTCAATAATATTAATGCAGTACAAACGGCACTAGAATACCTAGGACAATTGGAAGCTATTGGAAGAATGAATTTATGGTAAAAAGTGTCTATGCTCTGCTATTAGACAAACTGGATTTCTCAGAAAGGCGAAAAGACTTTTTGAAGAAATATCTGCAAGTGTAAGTGAACACACTTCTAGAGAAGTGAAACATTCAATATTCTGTAATTTGGGAAGATATGGGCTGTTAAGCAAGGAATTGAAAATGCTCTGCGCATTGTAAAATTATTCAAGTATCTTCATCTTGAATAATGGTATAATGCACAAACGACATTTTAATATTTTTTGCTTGACATCTTACATCTTCCCAAATTGAAATTACAATTTCAATTTTATTTATGCAATGACTATTAGATAGGCTCGTTCTTATTTTGTCAGCAAAGTTTTCAAATAATTTTTAATCAACCAATTTTGAAGACATTAAAAAGTATATTTTTATTTTAAACCATATTTTTAATGTACAAGCTTGCGAGTATACAGCGCAATAGCAAATGTAAAAACATCTGAAATGCTAATTAAAGATATTTAAAAGCCAAAACTAAGAGTTGCAACAGATAGGATATATCTAGATACCGATATTGCTTCTAAATTCAAAAACAGATTTTTCTATTGTTCACGTGGTGGATTGTTGACACGGTTGCAAGGTCAATTAATTAAACTTTTAACTATATCCAAATTTATCATAAGAAAGTGATTTTGGCGTCGCTTCACCAAGCGTGATATTAGTGTAATTACATTTTTTCTGCGCTGCACTTAGCGCTAAAGAGCGTACTAGGAACGGAAAAAAATGTTCTGTTTAATTGCTCAAATGCCTGTAAAGTATCTATAATAAATTAAAATATCTCAATGATTATTAGAGGAAGTACCTATAAATGAAATATGTTGACAATGTGGCTGGGGGTCACCATTCTGTGAGAAAATTATCTTATGTCCTGATCCCCAAAAGGAAAATCTTGCTTATGCTCCCCATAGTGGTGTCGGGGTGGACCGTCTATTAATTTGTACAATCTTAACCTTATCTGAGACTGCCACCAAGGGTCATTTTGAGGAGTGGTGCCTTACGACAGAGCTATGGAATAGTAAACAACGTAGTATTGCAACTGGATTCTTATTAATGAATAGTTCTTTTGTGTTTTAAATTACAATGGTTAACCGTTTTTTGCTGAATTGATTTTTTTTAGGTATGTCATTTCAGAGTTTCAAAAATATTAACAAAATATTACTATTTCAAAGAAAATTGAAAGTGAAAAGAAAAGTATTAAGGATAAAGCAAACAGAAATAAAGCTTTGTAATCGTGCAAGTTTAAGCCAAAATATAGACAATGTGAGCCACTTCTTGATTTTGTTGTGTCACCATTGGTTCTATACAACCACCCTGGAAAAAGTACAAATTCTTCATTCGATCGTCTCTGTGGCCAAAAATGTCAATAAGCCAATTTTTAGAAAAAAAACTATTTAGCCTATTTCGAGGCCAGGCCTTAGAACTTGTACGCGGAAGACTCTTGTTGTCGCTTGTCTTCTAACTGAGGATAGTTTGAATATATATATATATATTCATATATATATATATATATATATATATATATATATATATATATATATATATATATATATATATATATATATATATATATATATATATATTATGTTTAAGAGGTATTACTTGGCATATATATATATACAAAAAAAAAAAAAAAAAAAAAAAAAAAAAAAAAAAAAAAAAAAAAAAAAAAAAAAAAAAAAAAAAAAAAAAAAACTGTCGTCCTAATCCAGCAATTGAGACAAATGTGCACTTGAACGAGGCTCTCACCTTACACATCCATCCAACTACCTAGGACCAAACAGTATACCCAAACCATCAACCAAATAGAAAAGTCCAAATCCATGCAAAGTTGTCATCAATAAATGTAAGTCGTTGTAAAATTACTATTAACAGCTCACTGCAGTACCAAACCGCCTGAGACAACAAAGCTACGCACGCTCCTCCTTCATGACATTTGAGGGGAATTTAGAAACCTGTCTATAACATATGCTGATTTGAGGGGTAATTTAATGTCCTTGGTAAAAGCCCATCAAGCAGTGTGTATTATAGACTGATAGATGTTTCATGAAGTACTACTTATAACTAAATTCAATATCCTAAGAAAAAAACAAAGACAAAAAAAATACCTGTTTGGTCAGAGGCTAAAATATTAAATTTTTGAGGATAAAACACAGGGGTAGATTATGATTTTCTACAGTTTGAAAACTATTTCAATGAGGCGAATAGATTATTTGCTTTATTTGATTAATTATTTGCACTGAAATGGAGAATTACAAGCATATTTTGGTGAGTAAATGTTTTCGTATAATATTAACAATCCTCTTAATAAACTCAAAAAACAAGCAGAAATTAATATGAGTAGGAGTCTAAAACCCTATGCTTTCTAAAAGACAGAATATAAATTTAGACTTTACTGAAAAAACATTCAAATAAATTCACTAAAAAAAAATCTGCATTGTCAGTTTAATATACATATGCTGATATTTATTCCTTAAATCCTAATTATTTTTGATTTCTTAAAGTTATAAAAAGGAAAACATTTAAAAGAATTTTTTCCAGTAAAGTACAAATTATATTCTGGCTTTTAGAAATCGTAGGGTTTTAGAACCCTACTCATAATAATTTCTGCTCGTTTTGAGTTTGACGCTGTTACTTATTTATATTTCTGTTTGTTTTGGGTTACATTTATTTATTGATACTGATTTGTGGTAGTTGTATTCTTGGTAGATTCTTTGATTCTATTTTTGTTCATTTTCGGTTTAATGGAGTTCTTTACTTTTTTTGAAAAATTTACTCGTGGAAAAAGTTTTTATAATTAATTTATGTTCGTTTTATATTGACATAGTCTTTTTTCCAGGAGAAAGACTGAGCATCTTCTAAAGTTAAACAGCCTTCCCTTCCGTAAAAACCTTAAATTCCCCCTGGGTATAACTTATAACCCTTGCCCCTAATCTCTGGGGTTTGTTTCAACTAATGAATGGCTATCTCAAATTTTCTATTAGATGCATTCTGAGACAATACCGAAATTTGTGAATGTGTGTGTGTTGGGGGGGGGGGGGGGGGGTAGCTGCCCCCCGGGATGGGATTACCAATCCAAAGCTGACCCCCCGATCACAATAACTTAAAACCCTTGAGAACTAGATGGTATTTATACCAATCCATAAGTGCCCCTCACGAAGTTTATAGGACATGCTATCTCAAAATTTAACATTTATGCCCCCAAACTCTGAAGTTTAGATGACCATGCTTTTATGCATTTTATGCCCCCCAACACATAACTTACAACCCTGCCCTGAGGGCTGAGGGGATTTTTTTATACTCAAAGACATAATTTCACGACCTTTCAAATACGTTGAACAAAATGGCTATCTCAAAATTTAGATTGAAATTGTTTGCTGAAATGATGGTCTTGGGGAGGGATTTGCCCTCTGATCACTTTCGACTAATAAGAAAGGCACTAATCCTCTCAATTTCCAGTCAAACGAGCTCTTTTCGAAGCTTCTACGACAAAACTTTCTATAAAAACCTTATATGCCCCAAAGGCATAACCTACGATCCTTGTCCTGAGGGCTATAGGGGGAGGGTTGTCATCCACAAAGACATAATTTCCAGACCTTTCAACTACGTTTTAACAAAATGACCATATCAAAATGTAGATCGGAAATGTTTGGGGAAATAATGGACGTGGGTGGGGAGGGGGGGGTGATTCTCCCTCCAATTACTTTCGACTATTAAAAAAGGCAAAAGCACTCTCAATTTACAATCGAATAAGTCCTTTTTGAATTTTATACGACAACGCGTTCTATAAAAACCTTATATGCCCCCAGGGCATAACTTAGAACCTTAATTCTGAGGGTTTGTGGGGGGGTGTCAAACTCTAAGACATAATTTCCAGACCCTTCAACTATGTTCAACAAAATTGCCTAATGTTTCAACAAAATTGCTTAATGTTGCCTAGTGTTTACATATTGTATTGGGGGGGGGGGGGGAGGATCTTTCCATGGAGGAATTTTTCACGGGGCAAAGGACATTGCTATGAAGGCGGTACCAAATTTTCCAGCATTATTTATACGAACTATCAGAAATTAAATAAAAAAAAATAAGTTTTTCATTGAAAGTAAGGAGCAACACCAAAACTTAAAACGAACAGAAATCATTATGTATATGATTGGATCGCCCCCTAGTCAATACCTCGCTCTTTACGCTAAAGTTTTTTTAGTCGTTTCATAAGAGCTATTTATTCTAATTAACGGCCTTTGTGATTTAGGGGTCATTCTTACAGAATTGGAACAAAATTCGAACTTTAGCGTAAAGAGCGAGGTATTGACTAGGGGGTGTACCCACTAATATACGTAATAAAAGCATACGAATATAGAAGTTCGTTACGTAAGTTAATTAGTAAGTTACGTATAGTTATTACTAATAAAAAAAGTTCGTAAATAAAATTAAACAGCTTCCGAAGAAAAGCCATTTAACCAAAAAAGAAGTAAAATTAATATGCTAATTTCGTTTGATTATTCATGTACGGTGAGCCAAAATCAAAACCTGCATTAATTCAAAAAACGTTGAGAAAGTAATTAAAAAACAAGTTTTTTAAACTGAAAATAAGGAAAAACACCAAAACTTAAAACGAACAGAAATCATTAGGTATATGATTGGGTTCGCCCCCTAGTCAATACCTCACTTTTTACGCTAAAGTTTTTTTAGTCGTTTTATAAGAGCTATTTATTCCAATTAACGGCCTTTGTCATTAAGGGGTCATTCTTACAGAATTGGAACAAAATTTGAACTTAATTTTGAACTTAAATTTACAGAATTGGAACAAAATTTTAAATATATATATATATATATATATATATATATATATATATATATATATATATATATATATATATATATATATATATATATATATATATATATATATATATATATATATATATATATATATATATATATATATATATAATATATATATATATATATATATATATATATATATATACTTATTCGATTAAGTCATTTTTGAATTTTATACGACAACGCGTTCTATAAAAACCTTATATGCCCCCAGGCCATAACTTAGAACCTTAACCCTGAGGGTTGTGGGGGGGGGGGGGGTTTGTCAAACTCTAAGACATAATTTCCAGACCCTTTCGACTATGTTAAACAAAATGGCTAAATCAAAATGTTGATTGGAAGTTTTTGGCGAAATGATGGGTGTGTGTGGGGGGGGGGGCATTCGCCCTCCAATCACTTTTCAAATATTAAAAAGGGCACTAACCCTTACACATTCCATTCCAATGAGCCCTTTTTCAAATTTCTACGACCCACACTTTCTATAAGAATCTTATATGCCCCCAGGGCATATTTTAGAACCTTAACCCTGAGGGTTGTGTGGGGGGGGGGGGGTTTCAAACTCTAAGACATAATTTCCCAGACCCTTCGACTATGTTTAAACAAAATGGCTAAATCAAAATGTTGATTGGAAGTTTTTGGCGAAATGATGGGTGTGTGTGTGTGGGGGGGGGGCATTCGCCCTCCAATCACTTTCAACTATTAAAAAGGGAACTAACCCTTACACATTCCATTCCAATGAGCCCTTTTTCAAATTTCCACACTTTCTATAAGAATCTTATATGCCCCCACGGCATAGCTTGCAAAACCCTTGCCCTATGGCTTTAGGGGGGGGGGTAGAAGAAACTTCGTTGTAGTAGAAACTTCAAAAAGGGCTGATTAATTGGAGATTTAAAAGGACTAGTGCCTTTTTTTTAGTAGTAAAAAGTCACTGGAGGCCAACTAACCCCCTGTCACGCCCAAATTTGCCCAAACACATACAATCAAAATTTTGAGATAGCCATTTTGTTCAACGTAGTTTAAAGTTCTGGAAATTAGGTCTCTGAGGATGACAACCCCCCCTCCCCCAACAACCTTCAAGGTAAGGGTTGTACGTATTACCCTTGGGTTATATAAGGTTTTTATAGAAAATGTTGTCATAGAAATTTCTAAAAGGGCTCGTTCGATTGGGACTTGAAAGGTTCCCTTTTTAATAGTCGAAAGTGATTGAAGGGCAACTAACCTCCCCTCTCACGCTCACCATTTACCCAAACACATCCAATGAAAATTTTGAGATAGCCATTTAGTTCAGCGTAGTTGAAAGTTCTGAAAATTATGTCTTTAAGGATGACAAACGCCCCACACCCCTCAGGGCAAGATTTTTAAGTTATACCCCTGGGGCCATACAAGGTTTTTATAGATAGTATTGTCGTAGAAACTTCAAAAAGGGCTTACTCAATTGGAAATTGAAAGGGTTAGTGCCCTTAATAAAAAGTCGAAAGTGATTGGAGGGCAACTAACCCCCCTCTTACGCACACCATTTCCCCAAACACATCCAATCAAAATTTTGAGATAGCCATTTTATTCAACGTAGTTTAAAGTTCTGGAAATTAGGTCTCTGAGGATGACAACCCCCCCCCTCCCCAAACAACCTTCAAGGTAAGGGTTGTACGTATTACCCTTGGGTTATATAAGGTTTTTATAGAAAATGTTGTCATAGAAATTTCTAAAAGGGCTCGTTCGATTGGGACTTGAAAAGGTTCCCTTTTTAATAGTCGAAAGTGATTGAAGGGCAACTAACCTCCCTCTCACGCTCACCATTTACCCAAACACATCCAATGAAAATTTTGAGATAGCCATTTAGTTCAGCGTAGTTGAAAGTTCTGAAAATTATGTCTTTGAGGATGACAAACCCCCACACCCCTCAGGGCAAGATTTTTAAGTTATTCCCTGGGGCCATACAAGGTTTTTATAGATAGTATTGTCGTAGAAACTTCAAAAGGGCTCACTCAATTGGAAACTGAAAGGGTTAGTGCCCTTTAATGAAAAGTCGAAAGTGATTGGAAGGCAACTAACGCACACCATTTCCCCAAACTTACGCACACCATTTCGCACACCATACTATACACCATACTAAACTTACGCACACCATACACCATACTATACACCACCTACTCTTACGCACACCATTTCCCCAAACACATCCAATCAAAATTTTGAGATAGCCATCTTTTTTAACGTAGTTAAAAGTTCTGGAAATTAAATCTTTGAGGGTGAAAACCCTCCAACAGACCTCAGGGTAAGGGTTATAAGTTATGCCCTTGGCACATATAAGGTTTTGATAGAAAGCATCGTTGCAGAAGCTTCAAAAAGGGCTCATTTGATTGAAAATTGAAAGGGCTAGTGCTCATTTTAATAGTCGAAAGCGATTGAAGGGTAACTAGCCCCTCACACGCCCACCATTTCCCCAAACACCTCCAATCAAAATTTTGAGATAGCCATTTTGTTCAACGTAGTTTAAAGTTTTGGAAATTATGTCTTTGAGGATGACACCCCCCCCCCCTAAAACCCATAGGGCAAGGGTTTCAAGCTATGCCCTGGGGGCATATAAGAATCTTATAGAAAGTGTAGTCGTAGAAAATTGAGAAATTTGAAAAAGGGCTCATTGGAATGGAAATTGAAAGGTTAGTGCCCTTTTTAATAGTCGAAAGTGATTGGAGGGCGAATGCCCCCCCCCCCACACACACACACACCCATCATTTCCCCAAAAACTTGCAATTAACATTTTGATTTAGCCATTTTATTGAACATAGTTGAAGGGGTTTGGAAATTATGTCTTTGAGTTTGACACCCCCCCCCCCACAACCCTCAGGGTTAAGGTTCAGGGTATAAGGTTTTTATAGAAAGTGTTGTCGTATAAACTTCAAAAAGGACCATTTTGTTGAACATAGTTGAAGGGTCTGGAAATTATGTCTTAGAGTTTGACAACCCCCCCCCCCCACAACCCTCAGGGTTAAGGTTCTAAGTTATGCCCTGGGGGCATATAAGGTTTTTATAGAACGCGTTGTCGTATAAATTCAAAAAGGACTTATTCGATTGTAAATTGAGAGTGCTTTGGCCTTTTTTAATAGTCGAATGAAATTATGTCTTTGAGTATAAGAAATCCCCTCAGCCCTCCGGGCAAGGGTTGTAAGTTATGTGCCGGGGGCATAAAATGTTCTTATAGAAAGCATGGTCATATAAACTTCGGAGGGGGCACTTTGGATTGGTAATCATACCATCTAGTTCTCTTTTTAAGAGCTAGTGATCGGGGGGCAGCTACCCCTCCCCCCACAAACACACATTAACAGATGTCGTATTGTCTCAGAATGCATCTAATAGAAAATTTGAGATAGCCATTCATTAGTTGAAACAAACCCAGAGATTAGGGGCAAGGGTTATAAGTTATACCCAGGGGGAATTTAAGGTTTTTACGGAAGGGAAGGCAGTTTAACTTTAGAAGATGCTCAGTCTTTCTCCTGTAAAAAGACTATGTCAATATAAAACGAACATAAATTAATTGTAAAAACTTTTCCACGAATAAGTTTTTCAAAAAAGTAAAGAACTCCATTAAACCAAAAAATTTTTTATACCATAAATTCATTCTTCCAATAGCTTCCAATTGTCCTAGGTATTCTAGTGCCGTTTGTACTGCATTCACATTATTGAGTGTATTGCAGGTGGGAAGATATAGAGGGTCCTTCCTTCAGGGCATTCAGTGTCTGCATATCCTTTAACTGCACCTTGATATCCTTGTTGTGATATATTAACGACATAAATCCATTTCCTCGACAGGTCTGACTGTCTCACCAATTAAGGCTTGGCCTGTCCATGCTGGTAAATAGGTGAATATGTAGTTTGACTGGGCCTCAGAAAACATTTTCTTAGCCAATTCTAAATTCCATATTTCAGGTAAAGAGAGCCAAGACCAACCCAAGCCTCAACACATCGATCTTCAATCATCACTGCTTTAATATATGAATGTTGTGATAGCGCAAAATCTCCTTTCCAATAGGAAGCCAGTCCAAGACAAAGCCAGTTTTCAGGGACACCAGATTGAGCGCCCAACTGCTTTTACAGCAGTCAAAACAGACAGCTCAAAAAACCTCTGACCCTTCATTACCTCCAGAGCAAAAAATGGCCTTACTTAAATAAGTTAAAGCTAGGTTGCGCAATAATACGGAGCAGGTAGGGTCAAGCTCAAGTAATTTCTTCCAGCATCCAATCGAAACATCAAATGCTGCTTGCTGGCCTTCGTGTTTAAGAATGTCTTCAAGAAGTTTCGAAAGTTCAAGTTCAGCGATATATTTAGAGACTCTAGCAATTCCATTCCAGCCAAGTAAATTTTCAGGACACTCTTGGGTCAATATTTCATAATTATTGAACGATAAAAGTTTATTGTTCCATAGATTTTCCAAAACGATATGTTTTCATTGCTTTTTCAGCGATTAAGGATTGTGCTTCAGCAAGCCCCTCAAAGAATAGAATTCGAACATGGTTTTCCATACATTTCTTAAACATCTCCATCGCTTCTTTTGTCTTCAGTTTCCAGTTTTCTTATCCCTAGGTGAAGAAGAGCAATGAAATCGTGTGACTCTGCCCAATAAATTTCTAGTGCATCTATCTCGGTCTGTACGTCATTCACCCTGGAACAAATTTTCATTACTTTCTCAAAAATGTTTTTTTCCAATAGGCCTCAGAAGTAGTGCTTCAGGGAAGAGTTTTAAACTACTTTGATAGTCCCCCAGCTTCCAATAAAATTTCTGCCTTTAACATTTTTGCTTCCCAACTTTCAGGATTCAACTTCAAAACATTATCGAGTGCTGTAGTTGCTTCACTATCTCTATTTTGCAGGAGTAGCCTTCCCTTGAAGAGAAAGACTCTCCAGTCGGAAAAAATTTTCAAGAATTTTCTCACAAAGAGATAGGGCTTTTTCAAATTCGTCTTTCGCTATCCATAGTTTTAGATATGCAAGTGCTTGCTTGAGGTCAACTTCCGGAAGAGGGTTTAGTTTTAAAATCTGAATTGCTTTGCCAGGGTTGCCCAGTAATACTTGGACTGCTGCCTCAACAGACGAGCTATTCTTGTGAGGAACTTGTTCACACAGAATCAGCACCGAGTTCAATAGTTTTTCATTTCTATTCAGACCAAGAACTTGGTCTCTTCTGCACTACATGCAATGCCATGTGCAAGCCGCACTTTCCATTTCTCTGGTTCACCCTGATTAATCATTAGCCGGCTGAATGCTATGATCTTTGTCCAATCACCGAGAGCTACCAAAGTTTCATAATAAAGCTCTTTGGCTGATGATAGGTCTTCTATTGCATTTCCATTCTCAAATTTATCTCTTGCATCAACATAGGTTTTCTCTTTGTAAAGTAGCGTTGCCTCAGCAAGAGTCTTATAACCTGTTACATCACATGTTTCTATAGCTTCCTTAATAGCCTTTTCATCTAATTGCAAACTAAGATTCCAAGCAGCGTCTTCGAGAAACAATCGAAAAATATACATGCTCATCCATGAAATGTCTTCTGTGTCAATCAACGATAATTCGTGGAGTTCAGACCACATATGATTCTTCTCAAGGATTTTACAATAAGATGAACAAATTAAAGGGTCGACGATGCACTCACCAGCCATGAAACTCTTGTGTATTAGTTCTTTTTCTTTTTGTGAGTCTTCTTCTTCAAGCAACGATTTACAGAGTAATCTTAAAGTTTCTTTTAAGCTATCGTGATTCTCCTTCTCTCCCAGCAATTGTATTCTCTTCAACGCAGTTGGTATGGCCTCTGTAAATTTCTCTAGTTGAATTTGAACCTTCAATAGTCTTCCAAGAAAATCTGTGGCCTTCGACTCGTCCTCCTTAAGGTTTTTTAGTAGATTCATGTAAAACGTTTTCGAGTTTTTCTAAATTTTTGCGTTCTTCCTTACCCTGCAGAAGTGAAGCCCAGGCCGTCCCAAGCAGTTTGATTTTTTTCTGGCTGTAATTTAACTGCATTTTCCAACTTAATAACAGCTTCTTCGGGTTTCTCAAGTTTCTTCAGGGCCCTTGCACATAGAATAAGTTCAGTAACATTGTCGGGATTGATTTCTAAAATAGCCTTAGATTCAGCAAGGGATTTTTCAAAGTTTTTGTTCTCCAAAGCTTCCTTTGCCAGTTTTACTTTTTTCCTTTCCTGAGGACTCGAGCTCATTTTGGAAGGCACTTCTCTTAAAAATGACATAACTTCTTAGATTTTTTTTTTCGATTAAATAATATTGCATTGGAATCGCAAGCTATATGTTGAAAATAACGTCATAATTGTTGGCAAGCAATGATGTTTTTGTTTAAGCATCGATATTACTGCTTTTTAATTTAAATGACGTCACGGTGGAGATTGCTTATGAGCCTGAATTTTCAGTAGCTTAGGGACTTACGCAGTGATGTGGACCATCGGGACAAATCTCCCTAGATCCTAAATTGTCTTGAAATTTTTGGGCAGTTCAAAATCAAATTATCATCAGGTACCTAATGCAAGTATGCATCTGGTACTTGATATCAGTATATGTCAATTGAACTGACAATCCATGTTCATTTGCTTTTGCAAGTTTTTTTTCAGCAAAACTCAAATTATGTTCTGGTCTTAAGACGGCAGGGGGGTTATTAGACCTACTCATGTTAATTTTGCTCGTTTCGAGTTTGACTCGGCTATTTATTGTAATTTCTCTACGTTTTGAGTTTCGGTTACTTATTGATAGGTATTTGTGGTATTTTTATTCTTGGAAGATAATTTGACTTTTATTTCTGCTCATTTTTAGCTTAATGGAGCTCTTCATTTTTCTTTAAAAGTGTTGTTTTGTGGAAAAAGTTTTTTTAAAGCAATACAATTAATTAATAATATAAAAGTTTATTGAGCTTGTGAATCCGTCTTCCACTCCTTCAGGAAAAACTATAACCCTGCAGCCTTTTCTTACTTCCTTCGCATGATAAAGCAAGCATTGAAAGGGCGTTTTGAGATTTGGCTTTAGTTTGCTCCCCAGATGACATAGACTGTGAAAGGTTGACCCAGTTTTGTTCTAGAAATATGTCGCAAATGTAAAAGCGCCTACTGGACCTAAAATTTCGAGAACGTGTTTTGAAGATAGTGAAATTTTTCCTCTCTTTGCTATTTTCAACCGTCGTATTAGTTTCTTAAAAAAACAATTTAGACTGAAAAGCGCAATCGGCTATCCAGTGTCACCCTTTGCACTACCCTTCAGATGAAGTACAGACTAAAACGAAAGGCCACCACTGCTACCTGGTCGTCGACGATTCGCTAAAAAGTGTTTGAAGTCGGTGAAATCAGACACAACAGCTCAAGAATGCTAAGTCAGATGACTGTTTTCCCTTTAGATTTGAAATAAGAAGCAGTGTTTGTAAGAAAATTCCACCTTTACAGACAGAAGTATTTGAAATATTTTTGGTCCGACTGCATTTGGCTCAGGAAGCCAGTATTTTATGTGATGTTAACCCTTTCAGTTTTGAGCCGGTTTTACAATTAAAGTCATTTGTCTGAGAAAAGCCTTATGTGGGCCTCAGAAAGTCTAATTTCATATCCAAGTTCTTGAAACAATTTATGCATAAACTACTTATATTCTACTTATATTTGATACTGTTTCTACTTCCAATCTACTTATTTCTGGGTTCGTTTACATCTTTCTGGAACAAGACAAGTGACAACATTCTCATACAATGACTGATAGGTAGGTTCTATTTCAATTTCTCAATGTAATTTTCAAATTTCATTTTTACCAACCAAATTTAAAAACAGTCGAAAATACGATTTAATGTTAGACAATCTTTTAAAACTTATATTATTACAGCATGTACCATACAAGTAGATTTAATAGCATCTGAAACGCAAAAAACAAATAGTTGCAACATAAGTAGGACATTGGTAGATAGCAATTCTGCTTCCATATTCAAACATCGGTTGACGTGGTTACTTGGTCTATTATTTAAGCTATAAAAATATCAAAATTTATGGTTACAAAATATTTTGGTGTCAAGTCAACGTCCTAAAGAGTTTTATTGGCAAGATTATAATTATTTCTACCTCACGCTACGTATCAAAAAGTGTACTAAAAATGGGGGGGGGGGAATGTTTTGTTTTGGATTGCACAACAAGAATACCTAAATGGCTGTAAAGTAACTGCAATAAAGGAAATTTTCTAAAGAATAATTAGCAGAAGTACCTATAAATGGCAGACATTGATATTATAGTTAAGGGTCTCCACTCTCTGAGAAACCTCAACTTAAGTCTAGAAACTCTGAAACTGAAATCTTTTGTGTGCACCCCCATAGTGGTTTCGAGGTGAACCGTCCATCACATTTCACAATCTTAGCCGTATCTACAGACTGAAACCGATTGTGACTTTGAGGGGTGGCCCATCGAGAAAACTATAGCCTAGAAAACGCCGTAGTATTGCAATTTGGTTTTGATTAATGGATGCTTTTCTCATGTTTTGATTGATTTTGGTCATTTTTTTTTTTTTTGTTTTTTTTTTACTGATAGGCATGTCATTAAAGACCTTAAAAAGAAGGAGTCTTTAAAACGAAAATTAAAGAGTAATATTAAAGCTAAGACAAACTGAAATTAAGCTACGAAATAATACAAGTTTAAAACAAATATAGATGATTTCCCTACCTTTTCACGCCTACCTTTTCCTCAAACACATCCAATCTAAATTTTCAGATAGCCATTTTGTTCCACATAGTTGAACGTTTAGGAAATTAGGTCTTTAAGGATGAATCCCCCCCCCCACCCATAGCTCTTCAATTTGTTTGTTTCAATGTTGTTTCAATTTGTTTTGAACATTCATTGTATATTCGATTCTGTTCGGTTATTACTTAAGTCAGGGGTTGAGTAGCGAGAAACTAACAAAACAAACTAATTTTTAAATTTAAGGTGTTTTTTCAGTTTTAATTATTAGATTAAAATTATTTCTAAGATACAATAAATATTTTTGCAGTTTACATAATAACTTTAGCAATTTTGAACTGAAAACTAAATAAAATAAAAATTGAGTTGGGTAGTTGGGAACCTAACCAAAAAAATCAAACTAATTTTAAAATTTTAAGGTATATTTCTAGCTTGAATAAATGATTCAAATTATTGCTCGGATGTATTTTTTTTCGAAAAAAAAAGGCAAATTTTCTAAGGCTCATGACTTTTGATGGGTAAAACGAAACTTCATGAAACTTATAAATTTAAAACCAACATAAAAATCCGATTCTTTTGATGTATTTACTATTTACTGGCATCAAAATTTCATTTTTAGAGTTTCAGTTACTAACATGCACAAATTAACTTGCACAAAGATGTATTAATGAACATTAATATCAAGACTCATATGTAGCTTTTATATTACAATTCTCTGTCAGTACAGTGGCACCTGTCTGTCACACGGAGGACTGGGGTTCGATTGTCCACCGGAGAGAATTTTTAATATATTGAATTTAAAGTAGTATCTCTTAAATTTAAAGTTTATGAAAGAAACTCGGTTTAGCTACCTCCTTGCTAAATATAGTAACTTAAATATAAATTAATATGGGCAAGAGGTTGTTCTTTATTATAATTCCAGTGCCAAACTATCTATGGAATATAAAGTTTAAGAACAACTTTACCACAAACTGTTTGATTGCTTACAAAATCAAATATCTTTGAAAAGACAGCAGTATGAAAAGACATCAAAAATACAGTTTTTAGTGGGAAAATTTATCCTGTTTAAAAAAATAATTTGTTTTAATTACAAAAGTTTTTAACTCATTTAATTTCCTTTAAAATGAGGCAATGAACAACTCTCTATGATGTTCCAGTGCCAAGCTATCTGTGGAAAAGAAAGAAAGAAAATAAGATGCCATTTGTGGAGAATAACGTGGTTAAAGTCAATTTTCTTGATTTTCAAGCAAATATATTTTCTTTGTTATTCAAGCCAAGGACGGTAAGTTTGTTATATAGAAGTTTTGGACAAGGTGGTTCTAATAGTTTACTTCTTGTTTTGATCTGAATATTTTTTTAGGAGTTATAGGTTTTTATATTTCTTAACATTGGGCGTGATCGTCTCTTACTAGGTTGCTAGATACCGCTGCAACCCGGAAAAATAAACACGCATCCGTGATCTTTCTTCTTGCATGATTCTTTTCTTGCAGATAGGAGAAAAAATACAAAATTCCACAATTTTGCAGATAGAAATAAAAATCGAATTCTTTTGATGTATCTATTGATATTAAAATTCCGTTTTTTAGTGTTTTGGTTTCTATTGAGACGAGTCGCTCTTCCTATAAAGTTTGTTACCACAAAATGTTTTATAATTACAAACAGGAAAAATCCTATAGCTTTTTATTAATTGGAATAATAAGAGACGACCTGGCTACAACCTACGACTATGGAATCATTGATCAAACTTTGGCATGATTCCTTATGTAATAAAAAAAAATCAAATATCTTTGAAAAGACTGCAGTGCCATAAGACATAAAAAATGATGTTTTTTTTTTAAAAAGCGATTCTATTTTAATTTTTTTTTTTTGATTAAAAAAGGCACTACCAATTTTAAAGTCTGTTCAAATAAGACATCTTCCAATATTCTAGGACTGCTGGGTCGACAAGATCACCCCGTTAAAAAAAAAAAAAAAAACAAAATATAAACACGCATCCGTGATCTTTTTTTCTGGCAAAAAATACAAAATTCCACATTTTTTGCAGATAGGAGCTTGAAACCTCTAATGTAAGGTTCTCTGATACGCTGAAGCTGATGGTGTGATTTTCATTAAGATTCTATGACTTCTAGGGGTCATTTCTCCCTTTTTTGAAAATAAAGCAAATTTTCTCAGGCTCTTAACTTTTGATCGATGTGAGTAAACTTGATGAAACTTATATATTTAAAACCAGGGTAAAAATCTAATTCTTTGGATGTATCCATTGCTATTAAAATTCTGTGTTTTAGAGTTTCGGTTAATATTGAGACGAATCGCTCTTACTATACAGTTTGTTACCACGAACTGTTTGATGTATCGAATAGCCTTTTATAATAACTTTATATTCGTTCTTTATTATAAACGAAAAAAATGTTTGTTCGACTCGTAAAAAACGTAAGAAAATGATTATAAACAATTTTTGACGCGTTTTTAAAAAATTTTTATATTCCCCACAAACAAACAAACAAAATTATTTCGTAGCCCCCCCCACCCCCCCCCGAAAAAAAAATCCTGGATATGACCCTGTTCAGAGGCACACTTATTTGATCTTCCAGCTAAAGTAAGCAAAATGGATATATCAAAGTTTTTTTCGGGTGACTCAGGGGAAAAGTGCGTAGGAGGGGGACTAGTTGCCCTCCAATATTTTTGGTCACTTTAAAAGGGCACTATAACTTTTAAAATCCGTTCGAACGAATCATCTTACGATATTCTTGGACCATTGGTTTGATGCGATCCCCTGGCGAAAAAAAAATGAACAGCCACGTTTCTACTAATGATACAACTGTAAAAAGTAAGTAAAAAAAAAACTAAGTGTGACGGCACTACACCCTTAAGGTCCAAGCCGGCGGTACTGATCTCCGTTTCATGGCCCTCAGCCAGGAAGTGCAACCGGGGGCTGAGGGCCAGCCATCCTGTGCTCTCGCACACCTTTCCAGCTTACCTTCCCCAGATTTCTCCTGGTACCCATTTAGAGCTGGGTCGACTCTGGCTAAGCTTACTGAGTCACACCACTGACCCGCGTCCCAAACCCAAATAACTGTCCACGCCAGGGATCGAACCCGTGCCTTTTGGGACAAAAGGCACACTTAGCCAGGACAATACAACTGACCTATATATATTGAAATGAAGATAATCCGATTATGATTGAAATTTCAACGAAAGTCCATAGGGAAATCACACAAGTTGAAGCTTACTGCATTGATAGGTTATATCCCAAAAATAAGGTGTTTACCAAACGAACTCTCAAATAAAGATTGTTTTTTTTAAACATAAAAGCTTATAATTTCATATATTCATGTTACAAAACCCAATGAAATAAACTTGCATTAGAATTGTATTTTTTTAAACTTCTAATTGGGAAATTGAAAACAGAAACATTTTTTTCCGATAAAAAAATAAATCAAAAAACAACTAAAAGTCCAAAAATACCATAAAGCATTGCACATGGATAAGCCACCAAGGTCTGCTGCTTCTCCATACCAAGAGCAGTAACAAAAAGTTTTGATGACGAAACAGCACACCAAAAAAAACACATATTCCAGTTATGATGAAACCAATCATAACTTTCAATGACAGCACTATACCCATGGCAGCCAGTCCAACCATTGGTAAAAGACAATACCCTAGGACTGAAATTGTGACACCAAGGGAAGGTCCAATGCTTGCCATTAGCTTTAAGAGGCAATACATTCCCAAACAGCCAGAAAACTCCTATGCCATAAATGTAACTAAAATGAACTTTTCCTGACAATGACAAGCACGCTCCAAAGAGCAAACAAAATACTAGAGGACCAGCTAAATCTGTATCTTGTAATATCTGAGGATCGGTTTGTTTGAATGGATTTAACACAAGCAAGGGTTTTCTGAACAATATGATCTGGATTAATTCCTAGTTCTTCAAGCAAGGATGGCTCATCTTCTAAGTCCTGTATTTGAGATTCTGGTTGAGAAGTCTGTCGAAACTGAATATCTTGTTTTGGGTATATGCTATTACTGGTTTTTTGCTTGATCATAGTCAAAACTTTGAAAATCTATTGAATATGAAACCCTGGTCACCATACACTGACTGATTTGGATCTCCCCATCCATAATTTACTGGTTCTTGTGGGTAAAATTGATTATCATACTGAGCATTTTGTTTGCCAATATTTTCAGCAGCTCAATAGAATATAGGTAGCTTAATGATTGTTTTTTCTTCTTTAAATGATTTATAAATTACTCGAAAACAGAGTTTCTTCCTCAATGTTGACTTATTAATATAAGTCAATGTAAATCATAAACTTAAGCTAGATAATTGTGCATCTATCTATATTTACTGTGCTTTGTAACTAAATTGGTTTTCACGTTTTTTACAAATTAGGTTTCAAGCTCAGTTTTCGTCGTCATACGGCACAAGAGTACGTCACAAGTCATCAGTCATATCTAATCTGAAAGCTATGACGTAATGCTGCCGAAAGGGTAATAGTGTGAACTGAAACCCTTATAGTTAAGTCACAACTTAAAGATTCTCAGTCACACACTATCAGTTGTTTTTTTGTCAAAATGTCCTCACTGTGCCAAATCATAAGTTCTATTTTTTGTCCTCATTTCATTTAATAAAATTTAATATATTTTTTCTTCAATAATTTTAGAACTGAAATCAATGTAAAAACTGTCGTCATATCAATAAAATTAAAGGGGTTATATAGTCGTCCTCTCTTCCTAGATCTTTCTTCTCACTCCTAATCATTCTTTTTTCTTCTTATTCTTTCTAAAATCTGGTTTTTATTGGTTTAATTTGTTTTTTCCTCCCATTTTGTTAAAAAAAAAACTTGAAAAAAGAAATATCAAAATATTAGTCTTACGCTACTGCACAATTGTTTCTTATTAAAAAACTAGGATGCTAGCTACTGCTGCAACGCGGATTCAAAAATATAGTTATGAGAGGCAGCATGGCCGAGTGGTCCAAGTCGCTGGTGTTAGCTACTAGTGTCTTTGGAGGTGTGGGTTTAAATATTATCGCTGGTATACGATTATTATTTATGTACAAAAAATCAAATATCTTTGAAAAGACTTACATATATAAAAATATATATATATATATATATATATATATATATATATATATATATATATATATATATATAATATATATATATATATGGTAAAGCTTTCTAATTTAGTTATTATTAATTTAGTAAAAATATATTAAGATGCAAATACAAAGTTTCAAAATACCACTTTTTATTAAGATAAGGAATATATCCTGCCAAGTTTCTGCTTAACGGGAAATTGAGAAATACCACTTCCTAGCTAATTGCGTCGGTTGGTTAAAGGAAGATGTGGTTGATGAAATGTATAAAAGATATATTTTATCGGAAGGGTAGACTGATACTAACTTTATGCCGTACTGACCTCTGGTCCGTTGATTTAGAAATACCTTGGAATATTTCTTCGAATCATTGTAAGTGTCTAAATATCTTATTATATATTATTGTAGTTTTCCGAGGCTTGTGGTCTATTTGGGACAGCCAGTCCCAGTAGAAAGTGTATATCTAGTATTATTATATGTTAATTGAATAAAAGTATTGCATCATAGCCAACCTCTTTACGATCTACCTTTAGCCCCTCGAACATACCCAGTCGGTACGCCTCATTAGTCCGGTCATAGCCTAAGGCACGCTACCAAAGTTAAAGTACCTTGGGCCAGAGTTTATCTCCCATATAAAGGGATAATAAAGGCATCTACGACTACAACGCTCAAATACCATAATAAAATACACTTTACAACAACTGGTGGCCGTTGGAAAAACTGGGTCGAGGAGACTAAATAAGGTTGCAAAATACAAAAAAAATCGAAATGACCGTATTAGAGGGGGAAAGTAAATGTACTTCGCTTTAGTGGCGCTCGAATTAGCAAAACTTCGAGCAGCTTTGCTCGAACTTTGGCTATTAGAAATAGATTTGTATCCCCTCAAAAATTTGGGTACAATAGATAAATGGAAAAAAAGCTCAATCAAGAATTGTGAAATAGAAAAAAAAAATACAGTATCTAGTTTTTAGCAAGTAGAAGCAAGCGTATAATTAGTAGTTTTTTTTAGTGTTAGTAATAAATGCAATGTAGTAGTGCCGTAGGTGTTCTTGAAAACCTCCAGTTAAGGGCTTTGGATATTTATGTGTTAGGGCTTTAGGGCGGTTAAGGGCTTTTGATATTTATGGTTAAGGGCATAATTATTACAATGATGATATCATTTTATGTTTCCAAGCTTTTCTACTTAAGAAGTGATATCAAAAGCGTTGTTTTTACTGCTATGTCACACTTACGGATGGTAGAATTGATAAACATCATGTAGATATGAGCAGTAGGCTTCAAATGAGCCATTAAACTTCACTCTAAAAAGTACTGGTTACCCACTAGCCCCAGCTTTTCCACTTGAGACATAGCACCAAAAGTTTTGATGGAAAAGGCACCGTTTTTAGCGCCATTTGGAACTTGCTGATGGGGGAATTTATAAGAAGGACGTAGAAAGAGGCTTAATTTGTTAAGGGGAAAGGGGGGGCATTGCCTCCTCCATACACAAGTTTTCCCCACAGCCCCCGACCTTATTTTGCCCCCCCCCAGTCTGCATAATTCAAGTATCCACAGAAACAGGTCAGTTTTCCTTAGTATATTTTAGCCTCTATGGTAATATATGGTTCATTTTTCAGTTTTCACTATCATTTTCACTTGATTTGGGAAAACTCACTCCAGCTTTGGCCCCCCCCCCCCACCAAGATTTTGACGAAATTACCCCACTGTACGTAGATATTAGAAATATATTTTATGTGAGCTATTAAAAATCTGTCTAGATACCTGTGATACCAAATACACCCAATAACAATACAATCACACCGATACACGTGATATAAATACGTCCGATACCGATACAGCGTGTGGTCCTTTCGCCAGAGACTATAGAGGGTCATATTATCACCAAAACCAATGATTTTGACCTTTGAACTATGTTGAACAAAATGGGTATCTCAAAATTGAGATTGGATGACTTGGGGGGGGGCCTTTAGGGAGGAAGGCTAGTTACCCTCCAATCTTTTTGGTCACTTAAAAATAGCACTAGCAAATTTAATTTCCATTCGAATGAGCTATTACACACCTCTCTTTAATGGCCTGGTCTCCCCCTATGTCTGCTAGAAAGAAAAAAAAACAAAAAAACGGGAGACAGATCAGTACTACCCATGCAAAAAAGTGATTTTCCTTGATGTTTACAGTGGGGGACTATAATTTTCCTTTTCAAGGTTTCCAACCATGCTGATTTCAATGGTACAACTTTCATTTTAATCTGACGCCATTTTCGAGGAGTCTAAGTTTTTTTGTGAAATCACCATAGATTTCTTTTCGCAATAAACTTTTACTTCTAAGACAAATCGAAATAATAGTTACCATTCCTGAATAAGTGTTATATGGCAATTTTTTACTAGGTAGTTTTTTTCGAAACATATTTTTTAACTTTCACTTACTATGGGCTGTGGTTCGCCCTTTACTAGGTTGCAGCTACCGCTGCAACCATGATAGCCCAAGAAAGTGGATTTCCGCGCTGGTTATTGTTTGATATACGGTCAGTCAAACAAGAACCAAAAAACAATCTATAGACAATTCCCTTGGAGAACATTTAGTAAAACTTCTTCAGCGTTTCAAAGCCCCAAGTATTCCATAGTCACGTTGTTACATAACAACAATTTTTGTAAGGTCAATAACCTCTAATTCTCATTTGAGTCATCGCAAAACTTGAAGCAAAACTTAAACCTTGGAAGCAGAATGAGATACTTACAGGTTTCACTAAATCAATAGTTTCGATTCCTTCTTTTTTTGCTTCTACTGTGCCTTTCATTCCTTTCTTAATGTCTGATATTACTCTCGTTATGACAATCACCGGCTCATAATGGCAATTTATAGAAAAAAATATATATATAAATTTTTACATTGCCGAAGGATATATCTTAAAAAACGGGGAATATAGTGATATTGGGACAAAATGGCCACGGTAACCTATAGATTATTATATATCTTGAAAAAACACTGTATGGGGACCGGAATTGCACTTTTTTCTGCCATCTGATTCTTCTGTTATTTAAAAAAAAAAAACCTTTTCATGTTTCAAATTGCCATTGATATAATCTAAAGCTGGCTACACCATGCATCAATATTAAAATCTTTTGTCGAGTAAATGAAAAAACTTGTAGAGGAATCAATTGGACTAGCATTTTGCGACAGTGTAGTGGTAAGAGCCGTGGTTGTTGCTGGCGGATTGAACTGTAATCGGTTCAATCCTAGTTGTCGTAAGGAGCTTTTTCCAAAATGGTCGTTGATATGGTAACAATTAATTTTTTCACCAATTCTCGAAGATCTTTTTTATTACATACACATACCACTGTCTTACCTTTGCTGGCTGAAGTTAACTGTGGGGTATGTGGAAATTTATTTACTTGTAAATTAAGAAAAATGTTTATGCCCACCAAACTGCCAATAAAACCAAGACAGGCTTCTCTATAAAGTTGATTATGAATTATCTTTTAAAGATTTAATAGACAGAAGACAATGAGGTTGGCCCCTCCTTGTTTTTGTCCCTTCCTCGATTTAAGTTTCTTTTAATTTTCACTGAAAATACTTTTATTTGTGTTAAAAAATTACTTTATTTACACCTAAAATTTTTAATTAAACTCTGTATTTCTGTCGAAAACAATGACCAGAGGAAAGTAAGTGCCCCTTCCACGCCCTCTTTGGCAGCTGTCCCCCAAAAGAAATCAGACCAAAATTTTAGATAGCCATTTTGTTCAAAGTATACTAGTATAGATTCAAAGTATAGATTACTCCAGCGAATGCGAGTATCATAGCACCCAAGAGGCATAGTTTTGTTTTACTTTCGGACTACTTTGTACAAAATGGCCATCTCAAAAATTTGATCTGATTTCTGAATATTTCCAAAATATTGATCAGTCAAGAAGAAAATCTATTCCCCAAGGAAATATCTCTCAATGGAGATTATCAAAGGGCCACGTAATAAAAATATAAACCAAAATTTATCCCCATTTCTCGCCCATTTTTATTCCAAAATGCATTATAGAATATCAACAGCTTCGAATAGCATAAACATTCAGGCTTTATCTCATCAAATCCCTAAAGTAACTGTCCCTTTCTCCTTATCCCCATATTTTAGATGCTGTAGCACAGAAAAGCAAGTAATTGACCATTATATATCTGAATAAAATGGGCTAACACCACAGTGGTACTCTTCAAAAACAATTTGTAAGAGTGCTTCAAACACAACAAACTACCACCCTCAGTAAAGGGCCTCATTGACGACACTCATAAAGTGTAGTAAAATCGAAATATGCACCAGGATAGTTCATTGTATTGAATTTGAACATGGGCTACACGATTGCAGTTAGATATAATACACCGACACTCCACGTTCGGACAGAGGCCTAAATAGTCTTGATTGAATTTCCTATAAGTTGATACAAAAGAAAAAGATGCAGTTCTAGAAGGTGTGCACTGCGGGGATCCCACGGAGTAAAAGAGTTATTAAAGCCGTTGATAAAGTGAATAGACATATTTCTCTCATGACTTTGTCTACTTCGTTAAACATTGAAAGAAAATAAACTTTATTCAAATTTTCCTAGGTAAAACCAATATTACTGTACCAAGATCGGTGCCAAGTCGAATAGGGCACTACCTTATTTATTATCTTTAATTTAATTTGAAGTTACAAGTTTATCAAATAATTTCTTGTCTTCCAAAAATACGGTACAAAATCCTAAAATCTGTGTTGAATTTTCATTAGTTTTATCAGATTATCCAACTATTTATTTTAGTCCAAATGAACAATGCAACGGAAATTCAGCAGCTTATTTAGGATAAAACAAGGATTGCAAAACTTTCGGACAAGCTCATTGACTCAGATAAAAGTTCCTTATGTCACCTGGTCGTTCAAACCAAATTCAGACTTTCCCTTCATTTGTGACTTCACGCTGTAAAGCAACATTTTGGGTTTGGTTTCTTTCTTTTTTTTTTCGTGATTAGTGGTGCGTAGCTCGACAACAGTAAGAGAAAAAATTCAACTTTTTTCTAGCATGATAGTATTAGCTGCTGTAGTCCAAGTTACCCGACTATTATTTTATGAGAACTCAGGTCGAGATCGCTGTAGGCTTGAATATTAGGCCTGAAAATATAAAGACTCTAGAGCACAATTGCTATTAATGATCCTCAATTAATCCTACTAGATTTTGCCTAAAATAGCCGATAATAACAAACCCAGTACCTAATTTGCTTTATAATCATGGTTGCAACAATGGCTGCAGTCTATTAAACAACAATCCACGGCCCATAGTAACCGAAAGTTATAAGAGTTTAAAAAAAAGACTATCTAGCGAGTACCATTTCCCAGTGCCTGTGACCCAGAAATAACTATTATTTGGACTTTGTGCAAACGTGATTCGCAGATATTGAAACAAACGTTTGAAAATTTGAAAAAGCACTGGAGATCCTCGAAAACGACAATAAGTCGAAACAGAAGTACGTAATTGAAATCACCATCGTCGAAAAACTTTCCATTTCAAAGCAGTAGTGAGCTAATACGTTCGAATTTGTTTTTGTTAATTCTCGTAGCTTCTGCAATTAAGTAATCAGAATTTTTAAATTAAATAAGTTTGACAAATAATTACGACCTAATATAATTTGTTGGTGTTTCAGCCCATCCTTCCCATTAAGTAATGTATTAAGAGACTCACTATTCATTAGAAGCGATTACCCTTTCAAAGTGTTGTTACGCAAAAGTTAGAAATTACTCAAGAGGCTGCCATACTCTCATCAAAAGCATAGTTGTCCCAGTGAAATTTAAGATTACCCTCAATATGAGATTACAAATGTATACAAATCAAATACTTTTTTTTTTTTACTAAAAGTAAAGAATGATGTTAAAACTTAAAATAAGCAGGATGTATCTGGGTTGTAGTGGTAGCTAGTAACCTAGTAAGAGACGATCAAGTCCAATGTTAAGAGATATAAAAACCATAACTCCTAAAAAAAAGAGTCAGATCAAAAACAAAAAGTGTACCATTAGAACCAACTTGTCCAAAACCCCTATATAGGAAACTTTCTGTCCCTTGGCTTGAACAGCAAGGTAAATATATTGGCTTAAAAATCAAGGAAAGTGGCAGCTACTACAGCATTCTAACTAAATTCTGTATAAGGGGATCCTAACTCTCCGGCACTCTTTGCACTGAAGTTAAACAAATTATCAAATAATCTGCCAATCGTAAAACTACCACAAATCAGCATCAATAAATAAATGAGACCCAAAACGAAGAGAAATTACAATAGATAACCGAGTCCGTTGTGCCTTCCCAAGGTCAGAGCATAATTTGCACTTTACTGAAAAAAATACAAATGAATGTGCACTGTCAGTTTAATACACATATGCTCATATTTATTCTTTACAATCTTAATAACCTTTAATTTATTAAATTTATAAAATTTAAAAGATCAAAATTATCTTCTCAGTAAATTGCAAACTATGCTTTGGCCTTGAGAAGACATAGGGGTTGTGAGCCCTAATCGAGTTAATTTCTGCTCTTTGGGTTTCATTTACGTATTGATACTGAGTTAACTTATAATTTCTTAATTCTCGTACAAAAGTGTTTTCATCTGCCTTTCTTCCTTTTTGGATGCACAGTATTACGCATGGAGAGAACATTACGGTGGAATTGTCACGTAGATAATTTGAATAAGTAAGTATAACAATAAGTAATCCTTCTTTTAATATACAACTTTGAGTGGTTCTAGAACCACATACATGTATCGACATTACACTTTTCCAGCCACTAAGTCGTAAGGGGCTAGGGTCAGGGGCGTATTTTCCTATGGGGCAGAGGGAGCAAACTGCCTCTCCCCACACCCCAGTCTCCCCCTAGCTGAAATTCAGTTTCTGCAAAATGGGGTCAAAACTAAGATAAGCCTGCATAATTCAAGCATCCACTGAAACAGGTCAGTTTTCTTCAGTACATCTTTACCTTTAATATCGCTGTATGTTTTTTTTTAAGTTTTCTCTGTGATTTTCACATGATTTGGGAAAATTGACATCAAATTTGAACCCCCCTCCCCTCCCTAGGATTTTGACAGAAATACACCATTCTCTGGGGTATGGATTCAGTAATATACTAAGAAGGTCGTTGCAAACTATGAACTGGAAAACCTCTATTCCCTTTTGAATCAAAATGCTTGACAAAATACCTTCCCGGGACATGTTTTAAAAATGGGTTCATCACATTTACAAAAACAGTGAAATTATCTGAAAATGATCATTTAGAAGGGGAAAAACCGTGATTGATTTTGAAAAAAAACAACACAAACAATCAGAATTCGAGCACAAGACACTATTTGAAGTCCAAGGTTGTACTACCAGAACCGCACCTTTAATAATCTAATCAGATATATTGGTGTGTGTACCTTAATTGGGTAGTCAATAAGGGGGCTTGGAGGAGGAACGTACGGGAGGTGTTCTTGAAAACCTCCAGTTAAGGAATTTGGACAATAACTATTACAATGATGATATTGTTTTGTACTTCCAAGCTTTTCTACTTCAGAAGTGAAACCAAAAGCAGGAGCGTCGTTTGAGAAGGGCAAGGGGGGAGAGGGCAGTTACCCCCCCCCCTCAATAATTTTTTGAAAATAGTGTTATATAGCCCATGGTCCAAGACTATCGGGATATGAACCCTTTATTGTCCCCCCCCCAATAAAAAGGCTGGAGATTCTCCCCTGACCAAAAGTGTTGTTTTTGGTCAGGGGTGTAATTTGCTATGGGGTAGGGGGAGGGACTGTCTTTCAAGACCCCAGTTTGCTCCTACTACCCATGCCCCAGTTTGCCTTCCCCCCCCCCCCGCCTGAAATTTAATTTTGTTCAAAAATCTTTTCAAAACGTCAAAAACGTGTTAAACGTCACTCTATCTAGCACTGGAAGCCCACTAGCCCCAGCTTTTCCACATGAGACCTGGCACCAAAGTTGCCATTTTTAGTGCCATTTGGAACTTGCTGGAGGTGGAATTCATAGGAAAGACGTAAATATGAGCAATATCTTTTATGTGAGCCATTAAAAATCTGTCTAAGATACCTGCAATACCAAGACGTACAATAACAAAACGTCCATACTGATACGCGTGATATTGATACGTCCAATTCGGATACAGCATAAAACCCTTTTCCCAGGGAATATGGTGGGTCATATCGTCACCAAAACCATAGATATTGGACTTTTGAACTATTTTGAACAAAATTACTATCTCAAAATTTTTATTGGATGACTTTGGGGGGAGGGGGCCATTAGGGAGAAGAGGGGCTAGTTGCCCTCCCATCTTTTGGTCACTTAAAAAGGGCACTAGAAAATCTAATTTCCGTTCAAATAAGCTATTACACATCTCTCTATGATGTTCTGGTCACCCCCTAGCTCTGCTAGAAAAAAAACGTTTTTCGACCATGCTGATTCAAATGGTACACTTTCCATTTTGATCTGACGCCAAATTCAAGGGCTTTTAGGGTTTTTTTTTTTCGAAATCACCATAAATTTCTTTTCGCAATAAACTTTTACTTTTAGGACGAACCAAAATAATAGTTACCTTTCCTGAATTAGTGTTAGATGACGATTTTTTTCACTAGATAGCTTTTTTCTACACGCATTTTTTTACTTTTGATTACTATGGGCTGTGGTTTGCTCTTTACTACGTTGCAGCTACTGCTGCAACCATAAAACCAGGAAAGTATGCTGGAGATTGCTAAGTTCAAATAACAGTGATAGTATATTTATTTAGAATGGAAATTATACCATATGTCTGAAATATGTGGTGGCGCAGTGGATTGATCTCATCTTGGCACGAGGCCCTGGGTCCCATCCCAGCTCCCAAAGTGCCGGCACTTGTACACTTGTAGTTAAAACGCGTCGTTAAATCCATTGATTAGTTGAAAATTTTTTAGCTGAGCCCTAAGTCACAAGCATTCTTTATCCTTATCCTTAGAAGTGCATAACAGTCTGAAAGAATATCCTTAACGAAAATAAGGAGACTTCTCTGGAGGAAGGCGTCTGCACCCGCATACTCATAAAACCCATTATTAGCTTTACATATTCCCGTTGTTCATAGAGGCTCTTCATAATAATTTGTATTGGAGCATCAACTAGTCTTCACACCCTTCCCACGGTGTGCACTAATGGCTTTAGCTGCCAAGATCCTTTGGAAAGACATGTGGCAATTGATAGGACAAGTAGCTACTTTTATCGGCAATGTAACACATCGTAATTAGAGCGCATAAAGCTTTTATGTCTAAGTTCATCACGATTGATAGGAAATCTCTTCATATTATGCACCTTAATTATACCTCCTCTTCTAATGGTATTTGCAGTTCAATGGGTTAAAGTAATCACACGGGGGCTAATTTTAATAGCTTGTTGCGCTTTGTTGTTTATCATCCTCGATGAGGATACCCAGTATATTCTCCCTACATACAATGTTCCAGCAGGCTCAAGTGCCGGAATTGACTAAGTTATGGTACGCAGAAAGATGTTCCGTTGCTTTTTACAACTCAAGATAAGAAACTTTCCCTACATACGATGTTCTTGTAGATCCAACTCTCTGAATTCTGAAAGAACCAAACTCTCAACCCGGTTTAAGTTATCAGAGAACTCATTCTGGCAACTGAAAGACACACCAGCCCGCGGATGTTTTCAGCCAAGAAAACATAGGGTAAAATAATTCCCAGCATTGACGAAATTAGTGGTACAGCAGTCTATAATTAATTTGAGCCCCGAATTTTCCTTGGTTTTTACGCGTGAAGTTGCAAGGCTCTCCCTAGATACGACACTTCTGTACATCCTTCTCTTAATTCTGCAAGAAAAGAAATCTCAAACTGATTGGAGAGATAGGACATTCAATCTGGAAACTGAAAAATGCAACAGTCAGTAGATGAATCCAGCCAACAAAATATAGTGTCAACAAACTCCAAGTATGGAAATAATGAGTGGTACATGAAGAAATCACTATTTTGAATACAAATTTCCCCTGGTTTTTACAACTGATGAAGATACCAAGCTCTGCCAACATACCACGTTCCTTTAGATCCAATTTTCCAAATCCTTGCTGAAGCAATTGGTTGATCAGTAATAATCTACCTATATAATGGATAATGGTAGCAGATACAGCTGCAACCTAGCAAAGGACGAACCATGGCACACAATAACCAAAGATTTAAAGACACTTTTTGACAAAAAAAAAACTATCAAGTTAACAAAAATTGTCATTGCCACACGAAGCTGATTCAGGAATGAATCTATTATTTCGATTATTCTTAATTTAATGATTTATGGCGAAAACAAACTTGTGCAAATTTTAAAAGTTAGCCAGAAAAGCCTCAAAAGAGGTGTCAGATCGAAACAAGTACTGCACCATTGGAATCACCATTGTCAAAAACTCCATACAGTAGAGTTTTTACCTGATTCTGTTGCCTGATTTTCTGAAACATTGTCAAGTACACTTTTTAAATGACACCATATAAGGTAGATTACAAACATAAACGATGTCATATTCCCCTTACACAAAAAATTTTGGAGCACAGTCAATTACTATAAACGGTTTGTAGTAGCAATTCATTTTCTATAGTCGGAAAATCGCTTACAGTTGAATTTACTAGAACAACTCCAGAAACTTAAAAACTATTTAAATAGTATTTCAATGGCTATCTTATAATTTCGGGTCGGTAACTTTCGGATCAAATTGTTTAGTTGCGGGACAGCATGGCCAAATCGCACTTCTCAGTGGTGAGAGTTCTTTTGTAACTTAAATAGGGTACTAAAATTTTAATCCCCACGAAAGAGCCCTCTTGATTTAATACAAAATGAAGACTTCCTGGTGGAAGCAAAGTTGAAACTTAAAACAATCAATCCAAACAAATTTTGTTATAATCGAGCATTACCATACTAGTTTTTACTTCCTATCTCTCTTAAACTTCCCCGTGAATTGTATCCACCACAAAAACCAAGTAAAACAAAAGCAAACTACCACAAAAGCCACACTGCCCACACTAACAGATTAGAAAGAATGCAATCTATGATCGAGGGCTTGTTCGGTTGCGGCTTTTTTTAGGTTCAAAGTATGTTCGAGGACTTGCTTTATCTGACTGTGCAAATTTAACTATATCATTTTGTGGTTAACCCGAGTTCAAGTTATTTTATTCTTAGCTTTATCTTAGTTCGTTTATTCAATTTCTTTTTATCTGATCTTTATCCCTTTTCTGGCGGATCCCTTTTCCAAATGGCGATACATAGAGGAACATAATTTTCATTCCTTCATGTTTACAGAAAATTAGAAACATTAATACCGTTTCTCAGTCTTTATTTTGACACACATAAAAAAAAAAAAATCAGTAGTCACTTTAGGCCTTGAAGCAACGAATACTGATTAATTGAGAAAAATGCGCATCATAGTCAGCGTTGACGTAATAAAAAGTGAAGTATCTTCCCTGGATTTCCCACTAGTAGTATTATAAGAAATCGATGGCAGTATAAATTCATGATTGTAGCTGCTACCTAGTAAAAAGGCAAACCACGGCCCGTACTAATCAAATCTTAAAAATGTGTTTTGGAAAAAGACTCAAGCGAGAAAGAATCTCCATTTGAAGCAGACGCGGGAATGGTATTCATTATTTTGCCTTGTCATAACTGTAAAATTAAACAGTTTATGGTAACGAACTGCAAGCATTAAGTGACCTGGCCTAATAGTAACCACAACCGCCAAAAAAAGGATTTTAAAAGCAATTGATACATTAAAGATACTTTTTTTGGCTAATAATAAGCTTATAAAATTAAGTTTTAAGGTACCCATCCGAAGCAATGAGTTTGAAAATCTGCCTTACTTTCAAAAAAGGGAGGAAATATTACCAAAAAGGGGAGTAATCTTGGTGAAAATCAAACAATCAAATTTAACGGCGTGTTTTTTTTTAATTTTTGTTCTTTTCCAGGCACAATCATACGGAACCAATCGACCTAGAAGATCATGATATGTATGCTACTCAATCAACAACATGTAATATCAGTTAACACTGAACTCCATCAAAATTAGTTGTGCTTGCAGTAACTTTGATAACCTACATTTCGCTGCGTTTTACATAGAACATACGGAAAACTTCCTCGGCAGACCTACTATGTTGCTGTTGCCCCGGTTTTCCAAATAAAAGAAGGGGCGAATTGCTGAAATTTCAAAATGGATTTAAGATATCTAGGCAACTGATTCTGACAGCTTGAGTGTAAAGACACAGCTTCACTTTTTGAGTTTTTGACACTGTCATCAATATGTTGTCTTAAAATGCTGAAAATAATTAAATAGAGCTACTTAAAAAAAAAAAAGTATTATGATTCAGTCACTTGTTGTACATCAGGACTTGCTAATCTGATTGTCTTGATTTTATACGTGTGCCAGCAGACACGTAAGCAAGAATGGGGTGCCAACATTTTAGGGGGGGGGGGGTAAAAATTAAAAAGAAGGAAATAGACGGATCAACCAGAAAATATAAGTAAGTGCCGGAAAACGCAATTAAACATCAAACCCTGTGTAAGCGCCAGCGTACCAGGTTATCAAAAGGCAATACATCCGCCCTCAAGAGCCGGTATGCTGAGTAGGTTATCAAGACTCTGATAGACGAGAGCGGGATAGACAAGAATTTTTTCAGGAGTGGCAAGTAGTGTCAATTCACAAAATGGTGGGTCATTTTAAAATCTAAAAGGGGGCAAATTTGTCATTTTTTTCAATTGTTTCCGTGAAAACATCCCTTAAAAAGGTATTGTTGAAAATCTGGGGAGTAAGGGTAAAATATGTCTAGAAACGGGGGGGGGGGGGGGGAATTCCGTCACCGCCAATGAAAGCCACAAAAAAAAGAGCGGGTATATTCTGGACAGGTAAATTTGTCTAAAAAAAATGTCAAAGACACATCAGATGAGAAAGATAGAAAACATATTGATAGCATCGCCAGATATACTTTATATAGCCTATATTATATATATATATATATATATATATATATATATATATATATATATATATATATATATATATATATATATATATATATATATATATATATATATATATATATATATATATATATATATATATATATATATATATATATATATATATATATATATATATATATATATATATATATATATATATATATATATATATATATATATATATATATATATATATATATATATATATATATATATATATATATATATATATATATATATATATATATATATATATATTACATAGTTTTTATATATTTTAAATACATTGTAATTAAAGATAAATATTACAAAATAATAAATTATAAACCAAATTCAAAGTTAAGAGCGTGGACTTCAGATGTGACTACCGGAATAATTCTATATAAAAATATAAATAGTTAATTGGATTGAATCATAATCGTATATATTGATTCTTCTACATTCATTAAATAAAAATACAAGCTTGACAACGCCAATTTATATGTTCTTCGGTATTATGCAGCGGATAAGTAAAAACAAATGTAGTGTAAGATAAATTTTAATACAACATAAGCAAGATAAGCATGTGCAAAACTATGCAATATAAGAAAGTACCATAAGAATGTGAGACTCGGAAGACCAAGCTTTGCTCGGTCTCTGGCTTTTGGCATGCGGCAGGTTTGTATAGGGGTAATTCTCGAACTATGCATAAGCATAATTATCGTGTTATTCTTTAGTTTTAAGTCTTGAGGTGGCAAATCAGCCATCTTGAATTCATCAAAAAATTCTGGCGTGAATTCAATACCCCATTCCTGTTTATCCTTCACATGAACATAACTTAAACTGACGCCGTAATTCCTTGATCAAGGATCACAACGAATCGCAAACAAAAATGATGCACAGCATAATCTGTGGTTAGAAGACCTACTATAACGAGTATGATCAATCTAATAAGAAGCATTCACAAAGTAATCAACATTACAATGGAAAGAAGGGAAGCTTTATTTTAGCACCGCTCAAAAAGAAGTAGGGAAAACTAACGCTGAGATTACCGATCGTCATCAATGAGGATATAAATCCTTTAAAAGTTATGTGAAGGATAGACAGGAAGGAGGAATTGAATTCAGGCTGGAAATTTTGATTAAATTAAAATTACTTATTTGCGACTCCAGAACTTAAAATAAGAGAATAACACACGAATTAAGCAAATACGTAATTCAAGAACGAGCATCACAAAACGAATCGCAAACGAAAATAATGCAAAAGGTTAATCTCCTTATGAGAATACAAATTCTATAAGTTACGATTCTTTGAAGGATAAACAGGAAGGAGGAATTTAATTCACGCCAGAATTTCTTAATTCAATTGAAATTGCTGATTTGCGACCCCAGAACTTCGAACTAAGGAATAATACGGTGATTATCTATTAAGTAATTAAAAAATTCGCATATATAAACCTGTCATTATATAAATAAATAAATATAATATTTATCTTTATATATGTATATTTATTAATGTATATATATTGGTTACAAAACCATTTTGAGAAAAAGAAAAAAAACAAAAAATTAAAAACATCAAATTTAGTTACAGCATTCACTCACCAAATGACAAAAAGCACGTATCACATAACTATACTTCAAATAATTTGTTTCAATTACTACATTCAACTGTTCACTGAAAAAAATGGCGTCGTATTTCACAGGTAAATGACAGTCTACTTCACACTGTTGACAACGTTGGCATATTGACACCTTCCTGTCTTGTTGGCAACACTGCGAGCGATGCTATATTTACACTAGTCACTAAGAGCAAAGTCACAAGACATTTATTGCCAGGTCTACCATTTGGTAGTTGAAGATATTGTTAACAAACCAAAAAATTAGCCGCAACAAACATTTACTGATGTTCCTTAGAGATAACGGCGGACACCTAAAAGTAAGTGTCAAGGAAAATCTTCTGAGAGTGAAAGTTGATGAGAGAGAGAGAGAGAGAAAGAGAGAGAGAGAGAAATAATAGGTAAAACAAATGAAGTTTAGAAGCACATCTATTACATCTATCTTACATTTTTATTTACTCTTTTCCCATGCTTTTGATAATTATTAATATGGTACCAACTATAAACCCACAAACATCTTAAGACCATAAAAAGTGAGTGTTTTATTGTCAAAATTGCGCTCTCGAATTTCCCTCATTTCTTGTAAAACTCAAATAGAACTTTGAAATATATCTACCATTAAGAGATGAAATCTTATAGGTGGTAAAACTGATCGAAAATTCATAATTTAAATTTAAAGGTTTAGGAGCCTTTTCAAAACGAAGTGTGACAGACTCTGGAAAAAAAAAACTACTGAAAAAAAAATCATTCAGCATAAGTTATGCTTAGGATTTCGTTATTTTTGCCAATTAATTAAAAAAACTTTTTCCAAAAAATAAATTTTTTCAAAGAAAAGTTAAGAACTCCATTAAACAAAAAATGAGCAAAAATAAAATCAAATAATCTACCAAGCGTGAAACTACCACAAATCAGCATCGATAAAAAAATGAAACCCAAAACGAACAGAAATTAAAATAAATAACCGAGTCAAATTCAAAACGAGCAGAAATTAGCATAAGTTGGGCTCAAAACCCCTATACCTTCCCAAGGCCGGAACATAATTTGCACTTTACTGAAAAAAAAATACAAAAATATAACTTTAATAAGTCATTTTAATATACATATACTGATATTTAGTAATCAAAATGTTAATATTATTTGATTTATTAAAGTTATAAAACTAAAAACATTTATATTTTTTTTTAGTAAAGTATTTACAAGCGGAAATTCTTACCCAATGCAGTCATATATTAAAAAAAAAGTTGAGTTCAGTGATCTTAAGGGTAATCAGCCTAATGTGTGCTTTAGATTTTTAGACAGTAGATGTATGTCTAGTAATTGTAAATATCTACACATTTGTAAGTTTCATGTCTTTAGCCGTTGCATAAATAATCTGTGTAAATAACTCCGTGTTGATATCTGCAAACAATTTTGAGGAAGATGATTTGACTGTGCAAAACCTCGTATCAAATTGCCCATTAAGAGTTGTAGTAGGTTCCACAAAACTGGGCTACCCAGAGGCCGCCTGTCTTAAAATAACTTTTAAAACTTTAACCAAATGTTTTTTTTTATAAATGTTCTATCCAAGTTTTGTGACTTCACAATGCTTGTGTAAGTTTACTAAAAATGCTCGTGTATATACTGTGTTTTTTATATTTAGAAGTAACTTTATGTTTTAACTAGTGGTTTAATGTTATATCTAAGTTTTGTGACTTCTATTAAAAGTATAAATATTTTTAGTGTGTAATAATCTGTTAATGATTAAAAATTCTAGATTAAGTTTGAAATGGATGACGCAACAAATTGCCGGCAAGAAACATAATGTTTCTATTTAAGCGGCATATTATGTTTAAAATAAAAAAGAGAGAAAAGTAATTAACTTCTTGCTTCAAAAAAAAGGGAGACCTCCTACAAATTCTTGAACAAAAAACCAGTCAAGATCATATTCATCATTACAATATTTAAGCACCTTCATTATATCCCAGCAAACACTTCCTATTTGGAACTCTGTCAGTTAACACTAATTACAGTTAATTACAGATGCACTTAAATACACCAATGGCTACCACAAAATATTAAAGTGGGTATAAAATTTACGCTTGCTCCATACAATTTCATTTTACGAAAGGAGCTTCCTGCCAATCCTGATGTAACTCTTCCTCGCCTCGGCAATACTTCATGTACTAAAGCAAAAGGGTTATGAGTTCTGTTGCTTTGGCAGTGGAGAAACTGAAAGCTAGTGGAAATAATTTTAAACTAATTGTTCCTCATACAAACACCAATCAATGTCATATTGTCATGGGCTCACGCACCTACACAAACTCATCATTTATCAATGGTGAAATACCTTCAAAATTAGCATTGGAATTTGTAAAAAGTGCTAGTTCCATAGGATCGTGGACGGGTTGTCCACATAAATTTGAGATATTTGGACTTTTATCTCTTGTGTGTCAAGTAAATGGAATCCCACTCTACAATCTATCTTTTGATAAATCCTACAGGACACTGTATGAGTTGACAATGGAATCCCTAGATCGAGATTCACAACTATTTGAAAATGGTATAACCGAAGAAATTTTTGCTGAAACGCATCGTATCATTGTACTGGACTTGTCTGGTACTCAAGATGTGAGTATACTACAAACGGGGGAACGTGCGTTTAGAGTGTACATTTGCCAAGCCATTGGCTGAGAGTATAGCACTAATCTCGTTAAATCAATTTGCAACCTATTGGGAAATCACTCCCGAAGGCAAATATTCAGCGTATTTAATATGGATCCATACATGTCCAAATATAAATACTATTGTCTACCATCGGACTTCCTTGGAAAAATTGAAAGTGCAAACAATACTATTATCATTGTTGATAGCAGTCCATCAAGTATAAAGACACGTAATTGGCTGTACATCTTTCAAACATCGAAGACTATTGAATTTTTTTATCCTCTTTGCCTATCATATACATACTACACTTCGCGTATCAAACAACTATATTGAAAGCAGTGGGAAAACTATTATCAAAACCAGAAGAAAGGGCAGGATCTAACGACTAAAAGCTGTGGTTTTAATGCGCTACTATATTTCGAGAGAGAGAGAGAGAGAGAGAGAGAGAGAGAGAGAGAGAGAGAGAGAGAGAGAGATGAGAGAGAGAGAGAGAGAGAGAGAGAGAGAGAGAGAGAGAGAGAGAGGAGAGAGAGAGAGAGAGAGAGAGGAGAGAGAGAGAGAGAGAGAGAGAGAGAGAGAGAGAGCGAGAGAGAGAGAGAGAGAGAATATTCACTAACCTTTATGAATATTCGCTGCTGCTACCAGCTCCACTATCAACTTCGAATAGTGTGAACATACCACTCATTATTGCAAATATATATATTGGCAAAATAAAAACGAGTATAAACAAACTGTTCTATCTCTGAATTCTATTCTCTTAGTAATATGTACCATGCTGAAAATCCTTCCTTATATTTGTTCTGGTTGTGCTATGAGCGGTTGTTAGGATCTCGGGGTTATTTCTAGGCTACCTTATTTGCAGTTCCCGTTACCGTCATAGTCTATTTTTAGGGTCTAGGTTCGGATTATAGAGGTGTGGTTCTGGCTCAAGTCCAGTTGTCTTCCATATTTGGATGTACCAATAAAATAAATGAATATTTAATAAAAATAAAATCATTATCTATCGGATGCTGCTCCTTCAAGTTTTTTACGGTGTGGGAGCAATACTATTGCATAAAAAAAAAAATCCATCTTTAGCATTATTAAAAAAACAAATCAACATATTTTTTATTAAATAAAGTGACCTGCCTGCATTGTAAGCATACGAGAAGTCAAAAAAAAACTTACCTTCCTGCCATATTCTGAATAAAAAAACTGTTCCTTGCAGGAACATTCCCCACAAATTTTACAAGGCGTTTCACAATCTTCGTGTTTTTCCTGTAAGATGAATCAAATTAACATAGTTTTTTATCAGCGTTTTAAAGTATTGGGTTCAAGATCATCTATTGGGCGGAAGGAGAAATAACTGGGTTTAGCCCACCCCCAAAAAACAAATCTTAGAAAAAAGGCCCTGAAACTTTCGGTTTCCAATCGACTGAGCCCCCACACTTTTAATGAAAATTAGGTCATTAGACAAGCTAAGTCAATCACTATGCAGAGAATTCTTGTCTAATCTAATTGCTTAATAGTCTTTCGTTTATTCTGGCTTGGTTTTTTGGTTTGTTTTATTCATTGTTTCTTCTGCTATGTTAGAGCTAATCCGAAAGGTCAGTTTTCCTTCCCTTTTTTTGAGGACTTTGGCTGCACGGAAATCCCTGACAAATGTTTCCCTCTATCATTTTCGCTTCTTTTTTGTCCGCTGGTTAACATTACCTTCATTTATCTAGGACATTTGACTCTATTTTTTTTTCTAGGTTGTCACATGTCAATCCTGCTTGTTACCCTTTCTGTCTTCCACAGTTCACAGAACTAGTGTAATTTTATTTCAGCTAATATTTCACCACTTCAAAATAATAAATACATGTACTATAATACATTTTATCGCTCTGATAACAAGAGACCTAAGTCACACAGACTGCCTTTTAAACTGGGAATTACAGCTATACACAAAACAAAATCATTTTCAATCCTTTTTTCTGCCAGCCCCTTAGTACTTTTGCAAAGCCGTGCCTAGGATTTTTTTTTTGGGGAGGGGCGTTTTACTAAAGAAAATTCGGGGGAGGGGGGAGGGATTTCACACAAAAACACTCAAAAAACGCATACAAAATTTGTTTATATCCATTTTTGATATGTTTTTACGAGTCAGACAAACATTTCAGGGGGGGGGCTCAAACTCCCCTAACCCTTCCTCTGGGTATGGCCTTGTGCTTTTGTGCTCTGAAAATTGCAAGGCGTCGTAAAATATGTAAGATACCGGTAAAATACGTAAAATATAGGTAAAATACGTAAATTACGGAGAAGAGTAAGGTATAGGTAAAATACCAATTTTACAGGGGTCCGTAAAATTACGGTAAAATACCAAATTTTACCATGACCAATTTTACCAGTTACAACACTACCACATGTGCTCTGCATATCTCCCCTATTGTTGAGAGTGACGGATAAACAGAAAGTTAAAAAACCAGCAAAGAGAAAAATCTCAGTGAAAAAAAAAACGAGACTGCGGCCAGTGACGAGAAAAGAAACGAGACTGGCTGCAGTCTCGTTAATTTTTTTTAATTTAATTTAATTTAATTAATTGGAAAATTTTGGAAGAAAAACTAATGGAAATGAGTCATTTTTAATTTTGTAATTGCAATGGCTGTCTGCGTACCTATTTAAAAAGTAGAAACGCTGTCATATGAATTTGTAATAAAATTATTAAATATGCATCTCTATATTCTAAAGTATTTCTAATAAATTCTTAGGTTATCAGAGACAAAATATGGCAACAGTATACTCAAGATGATGAATCGAGTGATCAACAAAGGGTCATTACTTCAAATTATGGTAACACTGAACAGAGGGTGATGGCCAGGGTGATCGGCAATGGATAATGGGCTTCAGGCTGGTATATCAAATCAGAGTTTGAGGTATGAAAAATGTCTTGTCTGCGTCTTTTGCATGCCACAACTCTTTTGACAGTCTCCTGAATTGACTCCAACAATCAAATTCCGCCAGATTTTTTTTATTATAAAAATCTATCCGTAGAATAATTCCACAATTAAATTATTGGAGACAATCAGATAATATTTCAGTGCTACTTTGGATTAATTAATAGACTTTATTGTGAAACTAATTGGCTAAGCAACACATAAATTATTTCATAATTTGGTTACATAACTAAAAAATAAAAAGTACTTAAATAAAAACAAAAACAAAACTGGATTGTCTATTGTTTTCTTACCCGAGTAGCCTATATAGAGAACGTATTTAAGTGCATGTTAGAGTTTTTGTGCAGAAAATATGCTTTAGGATTGTTTTTATCATTTTACTAATTTCAATGAATTTCTTTACAAAAGAGCTTTATAAGTTCAGAATTAGTACCTGTTGGCGACGTTGGCGTTGTATTACGCTCAACATGGCAGAAGTTGACTCGGGTTGCTCATTGTCATGTTAATGCGAGTCAGTATGTCTTGAAGTACTGCACATGATTGTTTAGACTTCTGAAGATTACTTTCGAGTTTCGATACCTAAAGAAAATATACAGAATTAATTCAAGGCCCTGTAAGAAAGGGAAAGGGCCCAAAAATAATATGTATGAACACGACAAGCTCGAGTCTATATTATCTATAAGAAGAAAAGAAAATATTGTAGGCATTTTGTTTTGCGTTTGAAATTATCAATCATAAATTTATTAAACAAACTTTTTATTGACTCGAACCAGAAGCCAGAACGGTCGAAGTTAGCATAGTAACATTTTTCCTATTCGTATCTTTGAGAGATTAAATAAACAAAAAACAATTTTTTTAACTGAAAGTAAGGAACGACGTTAAAACTTAAAACGAACAGAAATTATTCCGTATATAAAAGGGGCTGTCCCCTCCTTAATGCCTTACTCTTTACGCTAAAGTTTTTCATTGCTTAAAAAAAATAGAGTTGTGAGAAAGTCAAACTTTAGCGTAAAGACAGTGCCGTGGTTTTAATGCGCTACTATATTTCGTTTTCAGATGTCTTGGTTATACTTACAAGCAGTTACTCAACATTTACGAAGATCATCCTCCTCTGAACGACTTTATGGTTGAAAATATACTCTCAGACCTCTATGGTATTGATTTTAGTGCTCTACTAATAAAATAGATAAAAATAAAACTACTAAAAAATAGAGTTGTGAGAAAGTCGGACTTTAGCATAAAGAGCGAGGCGTTGAGGAGGGGACAGCCCCTTTCATATACGGAATAATTTCTGTTCGTTTTAAGTTTTAACGTAGTTTCTTACTTTCAGTTAAAAAAACTTGTTTTTTGTTTATTTAATTTTTGAACATTTTTGAATTAATGTAGGTTTTGATTTTGGCTCACCGTACATGAATAATTAAAAAACAAATTAAATATTAATTTTACTTTTATTTGGTTAAATGGCTTTCTCGAAACCCGTTTAATTTTATTTACGAACATTTTTTATTAGTAATAAATATACATAACTTACGAATTAGCTTACGTAACGAACCTCTATACTCTTATATTTTTAATATGTATATTAGACGGTTCGCCCCCTAGTCAATACCTCGCTCTTTAAGCTAAAGTTCGAATTTTGTTCCAATTCTTTAAAAATGACCCCTTAATCACAAATACCGTTAATTAGAAAAAATAGCTCTTATGAAAGTACTAAATAATCTTTGGCTTAAAGAGCGAGGTATTGACTAGGGGATGAACCCAATCATATACTTAATGTTTTCTGTCGTTTTAAGTCTTGATGTTGCTCCTTACTTTCAGCTAAAAAACTTGTTTTTTTATATATAATTTCTGATCTTTATTTAAATAATGCTGGGAAATCCGCCCCCCCCCCTTCATAGCAATGTCCCATCTCCCATGAAAACTTCCTTCATGGTAAGATCCTCCCACATAACCCGCGACCCACTCCCCCCCGCCCACACTACCAGAAAAAATCCCCTCTGAAAACGTCTGTATACTTCCCAATAACCAATACTATATGTTAATATTGGGAAAAGTTCATAACTTTCAGCCCTCCCCCCGGGGACTTTGGGGGGTTAAGTCATCCTAAAAGACATAGTTATCATATTGGTCACTTAAAAAGGGCACTAGAACGTTTAGTTTCCGTTTGAATGAGGCCTCCCATGATATTCTAGGATCACTGGGTCGATACGATCACCCCTGGGAAAAAAAAAACAACAAAAAATAAACAAATAAACACGCATCCGTGACCTTTCTTCTGGCAAAAAATGCAAAATTCCACATTTTTGTAGATAGGAGCTTGGAGCCTCCGCATTGCGGTTATCTGATACGCTGAATATGATGGTGTGGTTTTCTTTAAGGTTCTACAGCTTTTAGGGGGTCTTTCCCCTTTTTTCGAAAATCAGCCAAATTTTCTCAGGTAACTTTTGATAAGTAGGACTAAACTTGATGAAACTTATATATTTGAAATCAGCATTAAAATCTGATTCTTTTGATGTATCTATTGGTATCAAAATTCCGTTTTCTACAGTTTCGGTTACCATTGAGCCGGGTCGCTCCTTACTTACAGTTCGTTACCACAAACTGTTTGACATATAACTAATCTTAAAGATTATACATATCTTCAGAAGAACAAGTTTGCAAGATATTTTTGGAGCTCACCCCCCCCCCCCCCAAAAAAAAAAAAACTTGACTGTTTTATAACAAAAGATTGGCATATATACATCTTTATAACATTGTGAAGGGTTGGGGAGGTTGGACTAAGATCTTAGCCTATGCAAAGTTAATATATACTAACCATGAACCAGCTCAGTTTTCTAGACATTCCTGAAAATCCATACGACTCCAACAAAATGTATATCTATGCCTGTTCTGTGTTAAAAATGTAGAATTAACACAAAAACTTAGCCTAATAGAAATAAAAATTAAGTAAAAAATAGACAAATTAGAAAAATAGAAAATAAATATGTTAATATTAAATAAATCAAAAGAAACATAAAAATTACTACTACTACCAACAAGTCACTGCAGCACCAAGCCACCTGAGGCCTAAACAGCTACACATCCTCCTCTTCTGTTCTAATCTATTCAAAGCCTTCCTATTTACGCCCTCCAGGGAAGTTCCCATTTCCCTTAAATTTTTCTTTACGACTTATTTCCACCCCAACCTTGGACGACCTTCATTCCCTTTAGCCCAAGACGGCTGGCCAAATAGGACAATTTTCGGCAATCTGTCATCTTTTATCCACAAAAGGTACCCTAGCCATCTCAACCTTTCTCTTAGTATAGTCCTAGAAAGCAGCATTAAACCATACTTTTTGTACAGACTACCGTTTGAATACTGTACAAAAAAGTAATGCAAATTATGTTCTGGCCTTGGGCAGGCATAGGGGTTTTGACCCCTGCTCATGTTAACATATGCTTGTTTTGAGTTTGACTCGGTCATTTATTTTAATTTTTGTTCGTTTCGGATTTCGTTTATTTATCGATACTGATTTGTGATTGTTTTACGCTTGGAAGACAATTTGATTATATTTTTTCATTTTTGGTTTTATGGAGTTCTTTACTTTTCTTTGTAAAACTTATTCTGTAGATAAAGTTTCTTAAATTGATTTTTTTTCGTTCTTTCTTTTTCAGGGAGAAATATTATAATAGTTGAGATATTTTCGGTTCTGCTTTAAGAATTTGTAGTTTGGCCAGCTATTTGTATGCAGGAGAAATTTTTATAATAATTTTTAACAACATACAACCTTTTAAAAGTCTCTACAGAAATAATAGTGTTCAATATAGTTTTTACCTTTTCTAAATAGGAGTGCTAAAGAGGAGGGCTGATTGCCCACCAATCAGTTTTGATTCTTATAAAGAGTACTAGAGCTTGGAATTTTCGATCAACTTAGCTCCTATAAAATATCAATGATGTTACTAGCTATGACAGAGCAGCGCTGCCTATTTTGCTTATATGCCCTTTTAATACTTGCATGCGGATAGTTTTTTTGTTTAATTGAAACTCCCTCAAAGCGTTTTAACTTAATGCCCTTATTGTCATTAGTTACAGTAACCACAGAAAATGTTAAAAGAATACAGATAGTGTCTTCTGGCTAGTTCAAAATTCATCACATCTTACCCTGAAAGGTCTAACTTAATGACGTAAGCCATTATTGTGATGTTTCTTTATCACCCTTTTGACAATCTACATGATCAGAGTTCGTTTTGGTTTAGTTCAACATCGTAAAGTATTTGAAGAGAGAGACAGAAGCTAATGGCAAAGAAATTCTGTGATATACTTTTTAATGTCTTCAAAATTGGTTGATTAAAAATTATTTGAAAACTTTGCTGACAAATTAAGAACGAGCCTATCTAATAGTCATTGCATAAATAAAATCGAAATTGTAATTTCAATTTGGGAAGATGTAAGATGTCAAGCAAAAAATATTAAAATGTGGTTTGTGCATTATACCATTATTCAAGATGAAGATACTTGAATAATTTTACAATGCGCAGAGCATTTTCATATTCCTTGCTTAACCCTTTCAGTCCCGAATTTTAAGAAAGTTGGTAGGATTTTTTTTAATAGTCATTTCTGAGAGAGAAAAATGCGCTCTTTCTAGTGGTGTAACTTGCATCTTTGCATCACCGCTTGGTGGTGCAGAAAAAATATGTCCTCATATGTGGACGGTGGGAACTAAGGTTTCTAATTTTTCACAATTTCCAGCAGAATTATTTGCGAACAAAAGTATCATCTATTTATTTTCAATTACAAAAAACTGACACTTAGCGTGTGTGAAAACTCTCAAAACATTCAAGGCACAAAACCTTTTCACATTTCACACACTTGATCCGCGACTTGCTAGTACACGACTCTAGCGAACAGCGTCCTGCGTTGGCGGCATTCGTCTTGGTAGGCCAGTGGCCAGTCAGTCCGTCATAGCGAATCTCGGGTGCAACAATGCAATTATACTTTCGTTTTCGTGTCTGAGAAACCGACGGTGACTGGGAAGGTCTCCCGCGAGGTCTAGCAGATGCTGCAAAACCAGTTTTCCCGGTGTTGATCAAAGTTCTTGCTACACTGGCCTTGAACTCCAATAGGCCAAGCTCTTTCAGTCCAGCGTCTAAATCGTGCTTTTCCATCCCTGCCTTTTGTGCCTTACGATACAGAATCCACGCATTTACAACTGCAACGTCAACGAAGTTCCAAAAGACCTTCATGTAGTATTTTTTCCCTCTCCGGTCATGGCGGTACAAAGCAATGAAATAGTCCATGAGATCGACACCTCCCATTGATTTGTTGTATTCTTGAATGGCATATGGACGCCTCACTGGTACTTGCATTCGGTCTTTCTTTGACCACCTTTTGACTTCATCTTGAGTTCGACACCAGCGTAGGTGGAAATGGTGTGGACGATCTTGTTATCAAACCAGCGCAAAATTGTGACATTGTTATTTGTGACGACAGAACTTGCTCCACGACCCTCAATCTTCAACTCTCTGTCTGGCTTCAGCTTGGAAGCTGCTTCTGCGATTCGATTCTGTCTGACTGTCCCAACGAGATGAATCTGATTTCCAGCGAGATACTCAGCTAGCGAAACTGAGGTGAAGAAGTTATCAGCATAGATTTTATAACCTCTTCCAGTCAATTTCTGGGAAAGACGAGCAACGACATCACCACCAACGCCTAATCCAAACGTTTCTTTCCCTACCGCAGCTCCTTCATACATTTCGAACTCGTGGATGTATCCTGAAGAACTAGCTCGAGTCCAACATTTGAAACCCCAAGGTTTGGGTTTGGATTTGATGTACTGCTTCATTTGGGAGCGACCTTTGAAGGGTATCATCATTTCGTCTATGCTGTGGTGTTCTTTGAGAGGACCATTTTGTAAGAATGTACTCTTCAAAACGTCAAGAACCGGTCTTACTTTGAAAATTTTATCATTTTCCCACTCTGCGCTTCATTGCAATGAAGGTATTTGGAAATTTCGTCAAAACGATTGCGAGACATTGAATCAGCAACAATCGGAATCCGCATTGCTTCGTCAGATTTCCAGTACCACTTCAGGCGCGGGTATTTGAGGTAAGTGATTACTAGGTTTATCCCCAGGAAGAGCTTCATTTCATGTACAGAAACGCTGAAACTGCTACCTTGTGAAACAGCATAGCGGGTAGATTCGAAAGCAATTTTCTCGATCAAGGCATCTGGGAACAGTCTGAGGAAAAATTCTACTGGCTCCTTCAGCAATAGAATGTCTGGCAGCAATTCATCACGGTCTGCTTGGAAGGTCGGTCGCACTCCTGCTAATGGATGGTCAGCAGCTCTCCAAACACCCTTTCGCTTGCTTCCATTGTTAGAACTTACAGCTGGGGTCTCAGAAATATGAGTACTTGCAGATCCATAAATAACATCCTCAATAACAGCAGCGACTGTATCGCTTTCACTTGCACCGTCGAATTCACAGCCGAGTTCCGTTTCTTGATCGTCAAGCAGCTCGTAGAAGGTTTCCGCATTTTCTGGAAAGTCAGATGGATCCCATGTGGGATCGCTGTCATCTTCTTCGCTTGAAAGATCAGTAACATCGAGATCGTCAAAGACGACAAGGCAATCTGCAGCACTGAGTTTTTTTGTCTTTCCATTCCTGAAAGAAACACTATGCTGATTATTCACAGATTTCGGATTTCCGAGATGATGCGTATCGTGACGTAACACTTTTAAGTAGGCATTCCCTTCTTAGACCACACTGCCGTTCTATCACAAACGAATAAATTTCCAAATGGGGATAAATCCATTTATTTAGACAGTGAAAAAAACATTTTTTTGACAGTGTTTTTTTCACTGTCTAAATAAATGGATTTATCCACATTTGGAAATTTATTCGTTTGTGATAGAACGGCAGTGTGGTCTAAGAAGGGAATGCCTACTTAAAGGTGTTACGTCAGGATACGTCGTACATATGGGGAAATAAGACCTACCAAGTACACAACTATAAACTCAACATTTCTTTTGCAGTTAGAAGACACAAAAGACTTTGCCATCTTTATTACAAATTTATTTTACGTTTGGGCAATATTAAAGAAGAAAAATTTACATCGAGACTTTGAATGAACTCTGTCACTGACTTTTCTATGAAAATAATCCAGTGAATAAGCCGGAAGTTAATTTTTTGTGAATGACCTGAAAAGTTACTTTTTTTTTGTATATAAATATGCTAGTTTCAGTTATATTATTTTAGTAATTCTACTGATGACGATTGCTGTATATGTAATCGAAATATCTGGACTTTTGTACCTGTTTTTTTCACTGTCTAAATAAATGGATTTATCCCCATTTGGAAATTTATTCGTTTGTGATAGAACGCAGTGTGGTCTAAGAAGGGAATGCCTACTTAAAGGTGTTACGTCACGATACGTCGTACATATGGGGAAGTAAGACCTACCAAGTACACAACTATAAACTCAACATTTCTTTTGCAGTTAGAAGACACAAAAGACTTTGCCATCTTTATTACAAATTTATTTTACGTTTGGGCAATATTAAAGAAGAAAATTTACATCGAGACTTTGAATGAACTCTGTCACTGACTTTTTCTATGAAAATAATCCAGTGAATAAGCCGGAAGTTAATTATTTTGTGAATGACCTGAAAAGTTACTTTTTTTTGTATATAAATATGCTAGTTTCAGTTATATTATTTTAGTAATTCTACTGATGACGATTGCTGTATATGTAATCGAAATATCTGGACTTTTGTACCTGTTTTTTTCACTGTCTAAATAAATGGATTTATCCACATTTGGAAATTTATTCGTTTGTGATAGAACGGCAGTGTGGTCTAAGAAGGGAATGCCTACTTAAAGGTGTTACGTCACGATACGTCGTACATATGGGGAAATAAGACCTACCAAGTACACAACTATAAACTCAACATTTCTTTGCAGTTAGAAGACACAAAAGACTTTGCCATCTTTATTACAAATTTATTTTACGTTTTGGGCAATATTAAAGAAGAAAATTTACATCGAGACTTTGAATGAACTCTGTCACTGACTTTTCTATGAAAATAATCCAGTGAATAAGCAGGAAGTTAATTATTTTGTGAATGACCTGAAAAAGTTACTTTTTTTTTGTATATATATGCTAGTTTCAGTTATATTATTTTAGTAATTCTACTGATGACGATTGCTGTATATGTAATCGAAATATCTGGACTTTTGTACCTGTTTTTTTCACTGTCTAAATAAATGGATTTATCCCCAATTTTATTCGTTTGTGATAGAACGGCAGTGTGGTCTAAGAAGGGAATGCCTACTTAAAGGTGTTACGTCACGATACGTCGTACATATGGGGAAATAAGACCTACCAAGTACACAACTATAAACTCAACATTTCTTTTGCAGTTAGAAGACACAAAAGACTTTGCCATCTTTATTACAAATTTATTTTACGTTTGGGCAATATTAAAGAAGAAAATTTACATCGAGACTTTGAATGAACTCTGTCACTGACTTTTTCTATGAAAATAATCCAGTGAATAAGCCGGAAGTTAATTATTTTGTGAATGACCTGAAAAGTTACCTTTTTTTTGTATATAAATATGCTAGTTTCAGTTATATTATTTTAGTAATTCTACTGATGACGATTGCTGTATATGTAATCGAAATATCTGGACTTTTGTACCTGTTTTTTTCACTGTCTAAATAAATGGATTTATCCACATTTGGAAATTTATTCGTTTGTGATAGAAGGGCAGTGTGGTCTAAGAAGGGAATGCCTACTTAAAGGTGTTACGTCACGATACGTCGTACATATGGGGAAATAAGACCTACCAAGTACACAACTATAAACTCAAACATTTCTTTTGCAGTTAGAAGAAAAAGACTTTGCCATCTTTATTACAAATTTATTTTACGTTTGGGCAATATTAAAGAAGAAAATTTACATCGAGACTTTGAATGAACTCTGTCACTGACTTTTCTATGAAAATAATCCAGTGAATAAGCCGGAAGTTAATTATTTTGTGAATGACCTGAAAAGTTACTTTTTTTTGTATATAAATATGCTAGTTTCAGTTATATTATTTTAGTAATTCTACTGATGACGATTGCTGTATATGTAATCGAAATATCTGGACTTTTGTACCTGTTTTTTTCACTGTCTAAATAAATGGATTTATCCCCATTTGGAAATTTATTCGTTCGAGATGATGCGATCCCATGGATACGATTGTACTAGTTTTTCCGGTCTTACCGTGCATGGAACTCTGAATTTCCCATTGTCCACAAACAAGGACATGTGCTTATCGAATACCTTGGTGTCCTCTAGCAACAGAAATCGTAAAAAAAAACAAGAGACCCCTAGATGTCCCTTTGAAATTCACTACTACAGTGTCATCGGTCCAACTACCCTTGTTTCCCAGCGTCCACAAACGGGGACAAAACGCAATGGCGATGTGCTGATAACCCAGAGTTGCAAAGATGATGTAACAGTTGTCTAAGGAAAGTTTAATGACATAATTTTCTACAGCAAAAATCCCAGACTTCCAAATCCAGCCCTTATCAGAGTAAAAAAAAATTTATAAAAGGAAGAATTCTTACCTTTCTGATGTTTGACCTACCTGAGACTTTCTATCGGGCTAGAACGCATGGCTTACCTTAGATGGCGATACTGTGTACAGGTGAAATACTTGAAAGACACTTCTCTAACAGATGGCATGTCAGTGATTTCATTATATTTTCACTGGGTTCTTGGATGAAAGATTAAAGATTTGTCCTCAATTGTGGTCGGTGGGAAACGAAAGGGTTAACAGCCCATATCTTCCCAAATTACAGAATATTGAATGTTTCGCTTCTCTAGAAGCGTGTTCACTTACACTTGCAGAAATTTCTTCAAAAAGTCTTTTCGCCTTTCTGGGAAATCCAGTTTGTCTAATAGCAGAGCATAGACATTTTTTTACCATAAATTCATTCTTCCAATAGCTTCCAATTGTCCTAGGTATTCTAGTGCCGTTTGTACTGCATTCATATTATTGAGTGTATCGCAGATGGGAAGATATAGAGGGTCCTTCCTTCAGGGCATTCAGTGTCTGCATATCCTTTAACTGCACCTTGATATCCTTGTTGTGATATATTGACGACATAAATCCATCTCCTCGTCAGGTCTGACTGTCTCACCAATTAAGGCTTGGCCTGTCCTTGCTGGTAAATAGGTGAATATGTATTTTGACTGGGCCTCAGAAAACATTTTCTTAGCAATTCTAAATTTCCAGATTTCAGGTAAAGAGAGCCAAGACCAACCCAAGCCTCAACACATCGATCTTCAATCATCACTGCTTTAATATATGAATGTTCTGATAACGCAAATTCTCCTTTCCAATAGGAAGCCAGTCCAAGACAAAGCCAGTTTTCAGGGACACCAGATTGAGCTTCAACTGCTTTTACAGCAGTCAAAACAGACAGTTCAAAAAGCTCTGACCCTTCATTACCTCCAGAGCAAAAAATGGCCTTACTTAAATAAGTTAAAGCTAGGTTGCGCAATGATACGTAGCAGCTAGGGTCAAGCTCAAGTGATTTCTTCCAGCATCCAATCGAAACATCAAATGCTGCTTGCTGGCCTTCGTGTTTAAGAACGTCTTCAAGAAGTTTCGAAGGTTCAAGTTCAGCGATATATTTAGAGACTCTAGCAATTCCATTCCAGCCAAGTAAATCTTCAGGACACTCTTGGGTCAATATTTCATAATTATTGAACGATAAAAGGAAGTGTTCCATAGATTTTCCAAAACTGGATGTTTTGATTGCTTCTTCAGCGATTAAGGATTGTGCTTCAGCAAGCCCCTCAAGGAATAGAATTCGATCATGGTTTTCCATACCTTTCTTAAACATCTCCATCCCTTCTTTTATTACTTTGGCGGCTTTCTCGGGCTCATTAAGAGCCAAATGTGCTCTTCCAAGTAAATAAACTGCCTCAGGTGTGGCCTCAATTTCAATAGATCGCTGTAAAGCTTTCACTGCAGATTCAAAAGAGCCACGAAGCATGTATGCATCCCCCAATAGCGTCCATACTGAATTATCTCTTATTTTGAAACGCAGAGCACTCTGTAAAGAATGTATGGCACCGTTTTTGTCTTCAGTTTCCAGTTTTCTGATCCCTAGGCGAAGAAGAGCAGTGAAATCGTGTGACTTTGCACAATAAATTTCCAGTGCATCTATCTCGGTCTGTACGTCATTCACCCTGGAGCAAATTTTCATTACTTTCTCAAAAATGTTTCTTCCAATAGGCCTCAGAAGTAGTGCTTCATGGAAGAGTTTCAAACTACTTTGATAGTTCCCAGCTTCCAATAAAATTCTGCCCTTAACATTTTTGCTTCCCAACTTTCAGGATTCAACTTCATAACATTATCCAGTGCTGTACTTGCTTCACTATCTCTATTTTGCAGGAGTAGCTTTCCCTTGAAGAGAAAGACTCTCCAGTCGCAAAAATTTTCAAGAATTTTCTCACAAAGAGATAGGGATTTTTCAAATTCGTCTTTCGCTATCCATAGTTTTAGATATGCAAGTGCTTGCTCGAGGTCAGCTTCCAGAAGAGGGTTTAGTTTTAAAATCTGAAGTGCTTTGCCAGGGTTCCCCAGTAATATTTGGACTGCTGCCGCAACAGACAAGCTATTCTTATGAGGAACTTGTTCACACAGAATCAGCACCGAGTTCAATAGTTTTTCATTTCTATTCAGACCAAGAGCTTGGTTCTCTTCTACACTACATGCAATGCCATGTGCAAGCCGCACTTTCCATTTCTCTGGTTCACCCTGATTAATCATTAGCCGGCTGAATGCTATAATCTTTGTCCAATCACCAAGAGCTACCAAAGTTTCATAATAAAGCTCTTTGGCTGATGATAGGTCTTCTATTGCAATTCCATTCTCAAATTTATCTCTTGCATCAACATAGGTTTTCTCTTTGTAAAGTAGCGTTGCCTCAGCCAGAATCTTATAACCTGTTACATCACATGTTTCTATAGCTTCCTTAATAGCCTTTTCATCTAATTGCAAACTAAGATTCCAAGCAGCGTCTTCGAGAAACAATCGACAAATATACATGCTCATCCATGAAAAGTCTTCTGTGTCAATCAACGATAATTCGTGGAGTTCAGACCACATATGATTCTTCTCAAGGATTTTACAATAAGATGAACGAATTAAAGGGTCGACGATGCACTCACCAGCCATGAAACTCTTGTGTATTAGTTCTTTTTCTTTTTGTGAGTCTTCTTCTTCAAGCAACGATTTACAGAGTAATCTATAAGTTTCTTTTAAGCTATCGTGATTCTCCTTCTCTCCCAGCAATTGTATTCTCTTCAACGCAGTTGGTATGGCCTCTGTAAATTTCTCTAGTTGAATTTGAACCTTCAATAGTCTTCCAAGAAAATCTGTGGCCTTCGACTCGTCCTCCTTAAGGTTTTTTAGTAGATTCATGTAAACGTTTTCGAGTTTTTCTAAATTTTTGCGTTCTTCCTTACCCTGCAGAAGTGAAGCCAGGCCGTCCCAAGCAGTTTGATTTTCTGGCTGTAATTTAACTGCATGTTCCAGCTGAATAACAGCTTCTTCGGGTTTCTCAAGTTTCTTCAGGGCCCTTGCACATAGGATAAGTCCAGGAACATTGTCGGGATTGATTTCTAAAATAGCCTTAGATTCAGCAAGGGCTTTTTCAAAGTTATTGTTCTCCAAAGCTTCCTTGGCCAGTTTTACTTTTTTCTTTTCCTGAGTACTCGAGCTCATTTTGGAAGGCACTTCTCTTAAAAATGACATAACTTCTTAGATATTTTTCTTCAATTAAATAATATTGCATTGGAATCGCAAGCTATATGTTTAAAATAACGTCATAATTGTTGGCAAGCAATGACGTTTTTTGTTTAAGCATCGATATTACTACTTTTTAATTTAAATGACGTCACGGTGGAGATTGCTTATGAGCCTTACTTTTTCAGTTGCTTAGGGACTTACGCAGCGATGTGGACCATCGGGACACATCTCCCCAGATCCTAAATTGTCTTGAAATTTTTGGAAAGTTCAAAATCAAATTATCATCAGGTACCTGATGCAAGTATGCATCTGGTACTCAAATTATGTTCTGGTCTTAAGACGACAGGGGGTTATTAGACCTACTCATGATAATTTTTGCTCGTTTCGAGTTTGACTCGGCTATTTATTGTAATTTCTCTACGTTTTGAGTTTCGATTACTTATTGATAGGTATTTGTGGTATTTTTATTCTTGGAAGATAATTTGACTTTATTTCTGCTCATTTTTAGCTTAATGGAGCTCTTCATTTTTCTTTAAAAAAGTTGTTTTGTGGAAAAAGTTTTTTAAATTAATACAATTAATTAATAATATAAAAGTTTATTGAGCTTGTGAATCTGTCTTTCACTCCTTCAGGAAAAACTATAACTCTGCAGCCTTTTTTCACTTCCTTTGTACTTCCTTCGCATGATAAAGCAAGTATTGAAAGGGCGTTGTGAGATTTGGCTGTAGTTTGCTCCCCAGATGACATAGACTGTAAAAGGTTGACCCAGTTTTGTTCTAGAAATTTGTTGCACGTGTGTAAAAGCGCCTACTGGACCTAAAATTTCAAGAACGTGTTGAAGATAGTGAAATTTTTCTTCTCTTTGCTATTTTCAAACGTCGTAATAGTCTCTTAAAAACAATTTAGACTGACAAGCGCAATCGGCTATCCAGTGTCACCTTTTGCAATACCCTTCAGACGAAGTACAGGCTAAAACGAAAGGCGACCACTGCTACCTGGTCGTCGACGATTCGCTAAAAAGTGTTTGAAGTCGTGAAATCAAACACAACAGCTTAAGAATTCGTAAACAGATGACTATATTCCCTTTAGATTTGAAATAAGAAGCAGTGTTAGTAAGAAAATTCCGCCTTTACAGACAGAAGTATTTGAAATATTTTTGGTCCGGCTGCATTTGGCTCAAGAAGCCAGTATTTTATGTGATGTTAACCCTTTCAGTTTTTGAGCCGGTTTTACAATTAAAGTCAATTGTCTGAGAAAAGCCTTATGTGGGCCTCAGAAAGTCTAATTTCTTATCCAAGTTCTTCAAACAATTTATGCATAAACTACTTATATTCTACTTATATTTGATACCGTTTCTACTTCCAATCTACTTATTTCTGGGTTCGTTACATCATCATTTAAAAGATCTTTACATCAAATTTAAAGATTTAAATTATCTTCTCAGTAAATTGCAAACTATGCTTTGGCCTTGAGAAGACATAGGGGTCGTGAGCCCTAATCATGTTAATTTCTGCTCTTTGGGTTTCATTTACGTATTGATACTGACTTAACTTATAATTTCTTAATTCTCCTACAGAAGTGTTTTCATCTTCCTTTCTTCCTTTTTGGATGCACAGTATTACGCATGGAAAGAACATTACGGTGGAATTGTCACGTAGATAATTTGAATAAGTAAGTATAACAATAAGTAATCCTTCTTTTAATATACAACTTTGAGTGGTTCTAGAACCACATACATGTATCGACATTACACTTCTCCAGCCACTAAGTGGTAAGGGGCTAGGGTCAGGGACGTAATTCCCTATGGGGCAGAGGGAGCAACTGCCTCTCCCACACCCCAGTCTCCCCCTAGCTGAAATTCAGCTTCTGCAAAATGTGGTCAAAACTAAGATAAGCCTGCATAATTCAAGCATCCACTGAAACAGGTCAGTTTTCTTCAGTATATCTTTACCTTTAATATCGCTGTATGTTTTTTTTTAGTTTTCTCTGTGATTTTCACATGATTTGGGAAAATTGACATCAAATTTGAACCCCCCTCCCCTCCCTAGGATTTTGACAGAATTACACCATTCTCTGGGGTATGGATTCAGTGATATACTAAGAAGGTCGTTGCAAACTATGAACTGGAAGACCTCTACTCCCTTTTGAATCAAAATGCTTGACAAAATACCTTCCCGGGACATGTTTTAAAAATGGGTTCATCAGATTTACAAAAACAGTGAAATTATCTGAAAATGATCATTTAGAAGGGAAAAACCGTGATTGAAAAAAACAACTCAAACAATCAGAATTCGAGCACAAGACACTATTTGAAGTCCAAGGTTGTACTTCCAGAACCCCACCTTTAATAATCTAATCAGATATATTGGCGTGTGTACCTTAATTGTGTAGTCAATAAGGGGGCTTGGAGGAGGAACATACGGTAGGTGTTCTTGAAAACCTCCAGTTAAGGAATTTGGACAATAACTATTACAATGATGATATCGTTTTTTTTACTTCCAAGCTTTTCTACTTCAGAAGTGAAACCAAAAGCAGGGGCGTCGTTTGAGAAGAGAAAGGGGGGAGAGGGCAGTTACCCCCCCCCCTCAATAATTTTTTGAAAATAGTGTTATATAGCCCATGGTCCAAGACTATCGGGATATGAACCCTTTATTGTCCCCCCCCCCCCCTCAATAAAAAGGCTGGAGATTCTCCCCTGACCAAAAGTGTTCTTTCTAGTCAGGGGCGTAATTTGCTATGGGGTAGGGGGAGGGACTGTCTTTCAAGACCCCAGTTTGCTCCTATTACCCATGCCCCATTTTGCCTTCCCCCCACCCCACCTGAAATTTAATTTTGTTCAAAAATCTTTTCAAAACGTCAAAAACGTGTTAAACGTCATTCTATCTAGTACTGGCAGCCCACTAGCCCCAGCTTTTCCACTTGAGACCTGGCACCAAAAGTGCCATTTTTAGTGCCGTTTGGAACTTGCTGGAGGTGGAATTCATAGGAAAGACGTAAATATGAGCAATATCTTTTATGTGAGCCATTAAAAATCTGTCTAAGATACCTGCGATACCAAGACGTCCAATAACAATACGTCCATACTGATACGCGTGATATTGATACGTCCAATACGGATAGAGCGTAAAGCCCTTTTCCCAGGGAATATGGAGGGTCATATCGTCACCAAAACCATAGATATTGGACTTTTGAACTATTTTGAACAAAATTACTATCTCAAAATTTTATTGGATGACTTTGGGGGAGGGGGCCATTAGTGAGAAGAGGGGCTAGTTGCCCTCCCATCTTTTGGTCACTTAAAAGGGCACTAGAAAATTTAATTTCCGTTCAAATAAGCTATTACACATCTCTCTATGATGTTCTGGTCACCCCTAGCTCTGCTAGAAGAAAAAACGTTTTCGACCATGCTGATTCAAATGGTACACTTTCCATTTTGATCTAACGCTAAATTCAAGGGCTTTTAGGTTTTTTTTTTCGAAAGCACCATAAATTTCTTTTCGCAATAAACTTTTACTTTTAGGACGAACCAAAATAATAGTTACCTTTCCTGAATTAGTGTTAGATGACGATTTTTTTCACTAGATAGTTTTTTTTCTAAACTCATTTTTTTTACTTTTGATTACTATGGGCTGTGGTTTTCTCTTTACTACGTTGCAGCTACTGCTGCAACAATGAAACCAGGAAAGTATGCTGGAGATTGCTAAGTTCAAATAACAGTGATAGTATATTTATTTAGAATGGAAATATACCATATGAATGAAATATGTGGTGGCGCAGTGGATTGATCTCATCTTGGCACGAGGCCCTGGGTCCCATCCCAGCTCCCAAAGTGCCGGCACTTGTACACTTTTAGTTAAAACGCGTCGTTAAATCCATTGATTGGTAGAAAATTTTTTAGCTCAGCCCTAAGTCACAAGCATTCTTTATACTTATCCTTAGAAGTGCATAACAGCCTAAAAGAATATCCTTAACGAAAATAAGGAGACTTCTCTGGAGGAAGGCGTCTGCACCCGCATACTCATAAAACCCATTATTAGCTTTACATATTCCCGTTATTCATAAAGGCTATGTTTACAGAAAAGTAGGAACATTAATACCGTTTCTCAGTCTTTATTTTAACACACATAAAAAAAAAAAAAATCAGTAGTAACTTTAGGCCCTGAAGCAACGGATATTGATTAATTAAGAAAAATGCGCATCATAGTCAGCGTTGAAGTAATAAAAAGTGAAGTATCTTCCCTGGATTTCCCACTAGTAGTATTATAAGAAATCGATGGCAGTATAAATTCATGATCGTAGCTGCTACCTAGTAAAAGGGCAAACCACGGCCCGTACTAATCAAATCTTAAAATGTGTTTTGGAAAAAGACTCAAGCGAGAAAGAATCTCCATTTGAAGCAGACGCGGGAATGGTGTTCATTATTTTGCCTTGTCATAACTGTAAAATTAAACAGTTTATGGTAACGAACTGCAAGCATTAAGTGACCTGCCTAATAGTAACCACAACCGCCAAAAAAAGGATTTTAACAACAATTGATACATTTAAAGATACTTTTTTTGGCTAATAATAAGCTTAAAAAATTAAGTTTTAAGGTACCCATCCGAAGCAATGAGTCTGAAAATCTGCCTTGTTTTCAAAAAAGGGAGGAAATATTATCAAAAAGGGGAGTAATCTTGGTGAAAATCACACAATCAAATTTAGCGGCGTGTTGTTTTTTTTTTAATTTTTGTTCTTTTCCAGGCACAATCATACGGAACCAATCGACCTAGAAGATCATGATATGTATGCTACTCAATTAACAACATGTAATATCAGTTAACACTGAATTCCATCAAAATTAGTTGTGCTTGCAGTAACTTTGATAACCTACATTTCGCTGCGTTTTACATAGAACATACGGAAAACTTCCTCGGCAGACCTACTATGTTGCTGTTGCCCCGGTTTTCCAAATAAAAGAAGGGGCGAATTGCTGAATTATATATATATATATATTACATAGTTTTTATACATTTTAAATACATTGTAGTTAAAGATAAATATTACAAAATAATAAATTATAAACCAAATTCAATGTTAAGAGCGTGGACTTCAGATGTGACTACCGGAATAATTCTACATAAAAATATAAATAGTTAATTGGATTGAATCATAATCGTATATATTGATTTTTCTACATTCATTAAATAAAAATACAAGCTTGATAACGTCAATTTATATGTTCTTCGGTATTATGCAGCGGATAAGTAAAAACAAAATGTAGTATAAGATAAATTTTAATACAAGATAAGCAAGATAAGCATGTGCAAAACTATGCAATATAAGAAAGTACCATAAGAATGTGAGACTCGGAAACCAAGCTTTGCTCGGTCTCTGGCTTTTGGCATGCGGCAGGTTTGTATAGGGGTAATTCTCGAACTATGCAGAAGCATAATTATCGTGTTATTCTTTAGTTTTAAGTCTTGAGGTGGCAAATCAGCCATCTTGAATTCATCAAAAAATTCTGGCGTGAATTCAATACCCCATTCCTGTTTATCCTTCACATGAACATAACTTAAATTGACGCTGTAATTCCTTGATCAAGGATCACAACGAATCGCAAACAAAAATGATGCACAGCATAATCTGTGGTTAGAAGACCTACTATAACGAGTATGATCAATCTAATAAGAAGCATTCACAAAGTAATCAACATTACAATGGAAAGAAGGGAAGCTTTATTTTAGCACCGCTCAAAAAGAAGTAGGGAAAACTAACGCTGAGATTACCGATCGTCATCAATGAGGATATAAATCCTTTAAAAGTTATGTGAAGGATAGACAAGAAGGAGGAATTAAATTCAGGCTGGAAATTTTGATTAAATTAAAATTACTTATTTGCGACTCCAGAACTTAAAATAAGAGAATAACACACGAATTAAGCAAATACGTAATTCAAGAACGAGCATCACAAAACAAATCGCAAACGAAAATAATACAAAAAGTTAATCTCCTTATGAGAATACAAATTCTATAAGTTACGATTCTTTGAAGGATAAACAGGAAGGAGGAATTTAATTCACGCCAGAAATTCTTAATTCAATTGAAATTGCTGATTTGCGACCCCAGAACTTAGAACTAAGGAATAATACGATGATTATCTATTAAGTAATTAAAAAAATTCGCATATATAAACCTGTCATTATATAAATAAATAAATATAATATTTATCTTTATATATGTATATTTATTAATGTATATATTGGTTACAAAACCTATTTGAGAAAAAGAAAAAAAAAAATTAAAAACATCAAATTTAGTTGAGAGAGAGAGAGAGAGAGAGAGAGAGAGAGAGAGAGAGAGAGAGGAGAGAGAGAGAGAGAGAGAGAGAGAGAGAGAGAGAGAGAGAGAGAGAGAGAGAGAGAGAGAGAGAGAGAGAGAGAGAGAGAGAGAGAAAGAGAGAGAGAGAGATAGAGAGATAGAGAGAGAGAGAGAGAGAGAGAGAGAGATAGAGAGAGAGAGAGAGAGAGAGAGAGAGAGAGAGAGAGAGAGAGAGAGAGAGAGAGAGAGAGAGAGAGAGAGAGAGAGAGAGAGAGAGAGAGAGAGAGAGAGAGAGAGAGAGAGAGAGAGAGAGAGAGAGAGAGTTGGGGGGTGGCAGCCCCCAACTGTACCTTCTAATCCCTGTACGTTTTAAGGTTCGAACTTGTGACTCAGCCTCTTTAACTCTTTAGAAAACGTAGTTTTTTTTCAAATAATTTCTGCACGTTTTTGTACAGTTTATTACTTATTATTGCTTGACTAACTGTTAGCTGATTTGACAGCTTGCGGGCTCTTATAGGAAAACGAGCCCGCGTTTTCGGGGGCTCTTATAGGAAAAACGATTAGAGCCCGCTTATAGCGGGCTCTTATAGGAAAACGAGGTTTTTCTAAATGTAAATTCGGGAGATAATTTTTTCGGTCTGAAAATATCAAAAGGCCCTAACAGGTCGATTCTGCTTCGAATGAGTCCTCATTCAACCCGGATTAGTTGCCAACTGTGGCCTGTAGGCGTGGCTAACAAAAAAAAAAAATGAACTTTAAGTGGCTATATTTGGTTTTTGGAAAACAGGGTAAGAGTGATCGGATTGAGCTGAAATTTCGAGGATAAGCTCCCGGCCCTAGGAAAGCTTAACCTCTAAATTTTCAGCCCAATCGAACAACGTTAAAGGGGGGCTGTGGTCGGAAGGTCGAAACTTCCAGCCCACTTTTACCCATGAAGATAAAGTCGGAGGGGGGTGAAATTTTGCAAGTTTCTTAGTTTGAGCTTGGGCTACAAAATGCGATTACCGCTGTCTCTCTGCGACCGCTAGGACCGGAAATCACTTAACATTGTGGTGGGTCGCCTCTTTATAGAGGCACAAGTTAGTAGAAAGGGGGGTTCGACTCCGACGATAACCACGTGGTTTATGGTTTTTCTCACTGAGAATGAAAAAACAGGAATTTTCTCACTTGGAAAAACAGGAATTTTCTCACATTTATGTCTGTTTTCATGGATGGTTATGTGTGTTGGTCGATTTATTTGATGTTTTTCATGGTTGTCAACATCAAATTATGGATGTTTTATGTTTTTGTCAGTGAGAATTTGAAAAACAGGAACTTTTTCACATTTATGTCTGTTTTTATGGTTTTTGTCAGTGAGAATGGAAAAACAGGAACTTTCTCACATTTATGGGTGACAACAGCAATTTATGTTCCTGTTTTATGTCTGTTCGTTGTCAGTGAGAATGGACATGCTTGACGCGAATGTTATGAGATTGTTTGGCTAACCTAACCTGAGAAATTGATTTACATAATCGGCGGGAAATTATTGATTCACGAAGGGGGAATTAAGAAACATTATGGTTTCTTTGATCTTTAGGCTAGCCTAACCTGAGAACTTGATTTACATAATCGGAGGGGGAATTATTGATTCACGAAGGGGGAATTAAGAAACATTATGGCTTCTTTAATCTTAGGTCTGAGGGATAAACGTTCTTTAGGTCAGAGAGAAAAATTAATATTCTATTTTTAAATAGGGCTTCATTGATCTTTAGTGTCAGGAATTATAAATGACATCACTTGTTATCTTGGAATTATGCGGGAGTCTAAAGAGATAGAAATTCTATTTTTAAATACGGCTTCACTGAGCTTTAAGTCGGAGAGATAAATTGATATTCTAACAAAACCTTAATAGTTTAGCTAGGAAAATTTATGAGATGAAGAGATTAACGTAGGAAAGGGTTTCCTAGAAATTTGAAATGTGAAAGCACAGAGATGCCAAACAAAAGGAACACGCTGAAATTACGTTTAGGGATTATTTGGGCGAAACCGTTTTAGTCATTTTAGGGAATTATTTCGGCGAAACAGTTAGAGACATTTTAAAAGAAGATTTTAGAAAAGGTTTTAGAAGAGAATTTAAGGGTAAAACTCTATGGTCGTTATAATACACAAGTTGTATTTTAACAGTGTTGTAAGGTCCCCTACCCGACCCCAAAGGGTTCCGATCCCCCTACCCCAACCACAAAGGGTTCCAATCCCCCTACCCCAACCCCAAAGGAAGCCACAGGTCCTCAAAGGTCCACCGGGCTCCCAAAGGGCCACCCGGCCCTCAAGGGTCCCCCAGACCCCCCCCCCGGGCCCCAAAGGGTCCCCTCCCCCCCCCTTTGCCCCCCAATGGGCCCCCTCTCCCTCCATCTCCCCCCTCCTCACCTTCCCCTCCCCCCTCCCCTCCCCCCCTCCTCCTCTCCCCCTCCACCTCCCCTCCTCTCCCTCCCCCATTTTCTAATATTTTTTGTGCATTGAGACACAGAACGACCCCCCCGGCCCCCCCCCCAAAGGGCCCCCGGCACCCCCAAGGCCTGATTTTTCAAAGTTCATTTTTGAATTTCTTTCGTTGAAATGCAAGGGTTGGAATATTTCAGTAGTGTTTGGTTGTGGTTTACCTTGTCACAGTTTCATTTTCTTGATTTTTCAAAGTTCATTTTGAATTTCTTTCGTTGAAATGCAAGAGTTGGATATTTCAGTAGTGTTTGGTTGTGGTTTACCTTGTCACAGTTACATTTTCTTGATTTTTCAAAGTTCATTTTGAATTTCTTTCGTTGAAATGCAAGAGTTGGAATATTTCAGAAGTGTTTGGTTGTGGTTTACCTTCTCACAGTTACATACTCTTGATTTTTCAAAGTTCATTTTGAATTTCTTTCGTTGAAATGCAAGAGTTGGAATATTTCAGTAGTGTTTGGTTGTGGTTTGCCTTGTCACAGTTACATTTTCTTGATTTTTCAAAGTTCATTTTGAATTTCTTTGGTTGAAATGCAAGAGTTGGAATATTTCAGAAGTGTTTGGTTGTGGTTTACCTTGTCACAGTTACATTTTCTTGATTTTTCAAAGTTCATTTTTAATTTCTTTCGTTGAAATGCAAGAGTTGGAATATTTCAGTAGTGTTTGGTTGTGGTTTACCTTGTCACAGTTACATTTTCTTGATTTTTCAAAGTTCATTTGAATTTCTTTCATTGAAATGCAAGAGTGGAATATTTCAGTAGTGTTTGGTTGTGGTTTACCTTGTCAAAGTTACATTTTCATGATTTTTCAAAGTTCATTTTGAATTTCTTTCGTTGAAATGCAAGAGTTGGAATATTTCAGTAGTGTTTGGTTGTGGTTTACCTTGTCACAGTTACATTTTCTTGATTTTTCAAAGTTCATTTTGAATTTCTTTCGTTGAAATGCAAGAGTTGGAATATTTCAGTAGTGTTTGGTTGTGGTTTACCTTGTCATAGTTACATTTTCTTGATTTTTCAAAGTTCATTTTGAATTTCTTTCATTGAAATGCAAGAGTTGGAATATTTCAGTAGTGTTTGGTTGTGGTTTACCTTGTCACAGTTACATTTTCTTGATTTTTCAAAGTCCATTTTGAATTTATTTCGTTGAAATGCAAGAGTTGGAATATTTCAGTAGTGTTTGGTTGTGGTTTACCTTGTCACAGTTACATTTTCTTGATTTTTCAAAGTTCATTTTGAATTTCTTTCGTTGAAATGCAAGAGTTGGAATATTTCAGTAGTGTTTGGTTGTGGTTTACCTTGTTACAACTACATTTTCTTGATTTTTCAAAGTTCATTTGAATTTCTTTCGTTGAAATGCAAGAGTTGGAATATTTCAGTAGTGTTTGGTTGTGGTTTACCTTGTCACAGTTACATTTTCTTGATTTTTCAAAGTTCATTTTGAATTTCATTCGTTGAAATGCAAGAGTTGGAATATTTCAGTAGTGCTTGGTTGTGGTTTACCTTGTCACAGTTACATTTTCCTGATTTTTCAAAGTTCATTTTGAATTTCTTTCGTTGAAATGCAAGAGTTGGAATATTTCAGTAGTGTTTGGTTGTGGTTTACCTTGTCACAGTTACATTTTCATGATTTTTCAAAGTTCATTTTGAATTTCTTTCATTGAAATGCAAGAGTTGGAATATTTCAGTAGTGTTTGGTTGTGGTTTACCTTATCACAGTTACATTTTCTTGAGTTTTCAAAGTTCATTTGAATTTCTTTCGTTTAATGCATGAGTTGGAATATTTCAGTAGTGTTTGGTTGTGGTTTACCTTATCACAGTTACATTTTCTTGATTTTTCAAAGTTCATTTTGAATTTCTTTCGTTGAAATGCAAGAGTTGGAATATTCGGTAGTGTTTGGTTGTGGTTTACCTTGTCACAGTTACATTTTCTTGATTTTTCAAAGTTCATTTTGAATTTCATTCGTTGAAATGCAAGAGTTGGAATATTTCAGTAGTGTTTGGCTGTGGTTTACCTTGTCAGAGTTACATTCTCTTGATTTTTCAAAGTTCATTTAGATTAGGTTAGATTAGGCTAGATCAAGGTAGATTAGGTTAAGTTAGGTTAGGTTAGCCTACGTACGCGCGCGTACGTAGGCTAACCTAACCTAACCTAACTTAACCTAATCTAACTTGATCTAGCCTAATCTAACCTAATCTAAATGAACTTTGAAAAATCAAGAGAATGTAACTCTGACAAGGTAAACCACAGCCAAACACTACTGAAATATTCCAACTCTTGCATTTCAACGAAAGAAATTCAAAATGAACTTTGAAAAATCAAGAAAATTTAACTGTGACAAGGTAAGCCACAACCAAACACTACTGAAATATTCCAACTCTTGCATTTCAACGAAAGAAATTCAAAAAGAACTTTGAAAAATCAAGAAAATGTAACTGTGACAAGGTAAACCACAACCAAACACTACCGAAATATTCCAACTCTTGCATTTCAACGAAAGAAATTCAAAATGAACTTTGAAAAATCATGAAAATGTAACTGTGACAAGGTAAACCACAACTAAACACTACTGAATATTCCAACTCTTGCATTTCAACGAAAGAAGTTCAAAATGAACTTTGAAAAATCAAGAAAATGTAACTGTGACAAGGTAAACCACAACCAAACACTACTGAAATATTCCAACTCTTGCATTTCAACGAAAGAAATTCAAAATGAACTTTGAAAAATCAAGAAAATGTAACTGTGACAAGGTATACCACAACCAAACACTACTGAAATATTCCAACTCTTGCATTTCAACGAAAGAAATTCAAAATGAACTTTGAAAAATCAGGAAAATGTAACTGTGATAAGGTAAACCACAACCAAACACTACTGAAATATTCCAACTCTTGCATTTCAACGAAAGAAATTCAAAATGAACTTTGAAAAATCATGAAAATGTAACTGTGACAAGGTAAACCACAACCAAACACTACTGAAATATTCCAACTCTTGCATTTCAACGAAAGAAATTCAAAAAGAACTTTGAAAAATCAAGAAAATGTAACTGTGACAAGGTAAACCACAACCAAACACTACCGAAATATTCCAACTCTTGCATTTCAACGAAAGAAATTCAAAATGAACTTTGAAAAATCATGAAAATGTAACTGTGACAAGGTAAACCACAACCAAACACTACTGAAATATTCCAACTCTTGCATTTCAACGAAAGAAATTCAAAATGAACTTTGAAAAATCAAGAAAATGTAACTGTGACAAGGTATACCACAACCAAACACTACTGAAATATTCCAACTCTTGCATTTCAACGAAAGAAATTCAAAATGAACTTTGAAAAATCAGGAAAATGTAACTGTGATAAGGTAAACCACAACCAAACACTACTGAAATATTCCAACTCTTGCATTTCAACGAAAGAAATTCAAAATGAACTTTGAAAAATCAAGAAAATGCGACTGTGATAAGGTAAACCACAACCAAACACTACTGAAATATTCCAACTCTTGCATTTCAACGAAAGAAATTCAAAATGAACTTTGAAAATCAAGAAAATGTAACTGTGACAAGGTAAACCACAACCAAACACTACTGAAATATTCCAACTTTTGCATTTCAACGAAAGAAATTCAAAATGAACTTTGAAAAATCAAGAAAATGTAACTGTGACAAGGTAAACCACAACCAAACACTACTGAAATATTCCAACTCTTGCATTTCAACGAAAGAAATTCAAAATGAACTTTGAAAAATCAAGAAAATGTAACTGTGACAAGGTATACCACAACCAATCACTACTGAAATATTCCAACTCTTGCATTTCAACGAATGAAATTCAAAATGAACTTTGAAAAATCAGGAAAAATGTAACTGTGATAAGGTAAACCAGAACCAAACACTACTGAAATATTCCAACTCTTGCATTTCAACGAAAGAAATTCAAAATGAACTTTGAAAAATCAAGAAAATGTAACTGTGATAAGGTAAACCACAACCAAACACTACTGAAATATTCCAACTCTTGCATTTCAACGAAAGAAATTCAAAATGAACTTTGAAAAATCAAGAAAATGTAGTTGTGATAAGGTAAACCACAACCAAACACTACTGAAATATTCCAACTCTTGCATTTCAACGAAAGAAATTCAAAATGAACTTTGAAAAATCAAGAAATGTAACTGTGACAAGGTAAACCACAACCAAACACTACTGAAATATTCCAACTCTTGCATTTCAACGAAAGAAATTCAAAATGAACTTTGAAAAATCAAGAAAATGTAACTGTGACAAGGTAAACCACAACCAAACACTACTGAAATATTCCAACTCTTGCACTTCAACGAAAGAAATTCAAAATGAACTTCGAAAAATCAAGAAAATGTAACTGTGACAAGGTAAACCACAACCAAAAACCACTGAAATATTCCAACTCTTGCATTTCAACGAAAGAAATTCAAAATGAACTTTGAAAAATCAAGAAAATGTAACTGTGACAAGGTAAACCACAACCAAACACTACTGAAATATTCCAACTCTTGCAGTTCACCGAAAGAAATTCAAAATGAACTTTGAAAAATCAAGAAAATGTAACTGTGACAAGGTAAACCACAACCAAACACTGCTGAAATATTCCAACTCTTGCATTTCAACGAAAGAAATTCAAGATGAACTTTGAAAAATCAAGAAAATGTAACTGTGACAAGGTAAACCACAACCAAACACTACTGAAATATTCCAACTCTTGCATTTCAACGAAAGAAATTCAAAATGAACTTTGAAAAATCAAGAAAATGTAACTGTGACAAGGTAAACCACAACCAAACACTACTGAAATATTCCAACTCTTGCATTTCAACGAAAGAAATTCAAAATGAACTTTGAAAAATCAAGAGAATGTAACTGTGACAAGGTAAACCACAACCAAACACTTCTGAAATATTCCAACTCTTGCATTTCAACGAAAGAAATTCAAATGAACTTTGAAAAATCAAGAAAATGTAACTGTGACAAGGTAAACCACAACCCAAACACTACTGAAATATTCCAACTCTTGCATTTCAACGAAAGAAATTCAAAGTGAACTTTGAAAAATCAAGAAAATGTAACTGTGACAAGATTAACCACAACCAAACACTAATGAAATATTCCAACTCTTGCATTTCAACGAAAGAAATTCAAAATGAACTTTGAAAAATCAAGAAAATGTAACTGTGACAAGGTAAACCACAACCAAACACTACTAAAATATTCCAACTCTTGCATTTCAACGAAAGAAATTCAAAATGAACTTTGAAAAATCAGGAAAATGTAACTGTGACAAGGTAAACCACAACCAAACACTACTGAAATATTCCAACTCTTGCATTTCAACGAATGAAATTCAAAATGAACTTTGAAAAATCAAGAAAATGTAACTGTGACAAGGTAAACCACATCCAAACACTACTGAAATATTCCAACTCTTGCATTTCAACGAAAGAAATTCAAAATGAACTTTGAAAAATCAAGAAAATGTAACTGTGACAAGGTAAACCACAATCAAACACTACTGAAATATTCCAACTCTTGTATTTCAACGAAAGAAATTCAAAATGAACTTTGAAAAATCAAAAAAAATGTAACTGTGACAAGGTAAATCACAACCAAACACTACTGAAATATTCCAACTGTTGCATTTCAACGAAAGAAATTCAAAATGAACTTTGAAAAATCAAGAAAATGTAACTGTGACAAGGTAAACCACAACCAAACACTACTGAAATATTCCAACTCTTGTATTTCAACGAAAGAAATTCAAAATGAACTTTGAAAAATCATGAGAATGTAAATGTGACAAGGTAAACCACAATCAAACACTACTGAAATATTCCAACTCTTGCATTTCAACGAATGAAATTCAAATGAACTTTGAAAAATCAAGAAAAATGTAACTGTGACAAGGTAAACCACAACCAAACACTACTGAAATATTCCAACTCTTGCATTTCAACGAAAGAATTCAAAATGAACTTTGAAAAATCAAGAAAATGTAACTGTGACAAGGTAAACCACAACCAAACACTACTGAAATATTCCAACTCTTGCATTTCAACGAAAGAAATTCAAAATGAACTTAGAAAAATCAAGAAAATGTAACTGTGACAAGGTAAACCACAACCAAACACTACTGAAATATTCCAACTCTTGCATTTCAACGAAAAAAATTCAAAATGAACTTTGAAAAATCAAGAAAATGTAACTGTGACAAGGTAAACCACAACCAAACACTACTGAAATATTCCAACTCTTGCATTTCAACGAAAGAAATTCAAATGAACTTTGAAAAATCAAGAAAATGTAACTGTGACAAGGTAAACCACAACCAAACACTACTGAAATATTCCAACTCTTGCATTTCAACGAAAGAAATTCAAAATTAACTTTTAAAAATCAAGAAAATGTAACTGTGACAAGGTAAACCACAACCAAACACTAATGAAATATTCCAACTCTTGCATTTCAACGAAAAAAATTCAAAATGAACTTTGAAAAATCCAGAAAATGTAACTGTGACAAGGTAAACCACAACTAAACACTACTGAAATATTCCAACTCTTGCATTTCAACGAATGAAATTCAAAATGAACTTTGAAAAATCAAGAAAATGTAACTGTGACAAGGTAAACCACAACCAAACACTACTGAAATATTCCAACTCTTGCATTTCAACGAAAGAAATTCAAATGAACTTTGAAAAATCAAGAAAATGTAGTTGTGACAAGGTAAAACCACAACCAAAAACTACTGAAATATTCCAACTCTTGCATTTCAACGAAAGAAATTCAAAATGAACATTGAAAAATCAAGAAAATGTAACTGTGACAAGGTAAACCACAACCAAACACTACTGAAATATTCCAACTCTTGCATTTCAACGAAATAAATTCAAAATGGACTTTGAAAAATCAAGAAAATGTAACTGTAACAAGGTAAACCACAACCAAACACTACTGAAATATTCCAACTCTCTTGCATTTCAACGAAAGAAATTCAAAATGAACTTTGAAAAATCAAGAAAATGTAACTGTGACAAGGTAAACCACAACCAAACACTACTGAAATATTCCAACTCTTGCATTTCAACGAAAGAAATTCAAAATGAACTTTGAAAAATCAAGAAAATGTAACTGTGACAAGGTAAACCACAACCAAACACTACTGAAATATTCCAACTCTTGCATTTCAACGAAAGAAATTCAAAATGAACTTTGAAAAATCATGAAAATGTAACTGTGACAAGGTAAACCACAACCAAACACTACTGAAATATTCCAACTCTTGCATTTCAACGAAAGAAATTCAAAATGAACTTTGAAAAATCAAGAAAATGTAACTGTGACAAGGTAAACCACAACCAAACACTACTGAAATATTCCAACTCTTGCATTTCAACGAAAGAAATTAAAAATGAACTTTGAAAAAATCAAGAAAATGTAACTGTGACAAGGTGAACCACAACCAAACACTTCTGAAATATTCCAACTCTTGCATTTCAACGAAAGAAATTCAAAATGAACTTTGAAAAATCGAGAAAATGTAACTGTGACAAGGCAAACCACAACCAAACACTACTGAAATATTCCAACTCTTGCATTTCAACGAAAGAAATTCAAAATGAACTTTGAAAAATCAAGAGAATGTAACTGTGACAAGGTAAACCACAACCAAACACTTCTGAAATATTCCAACTCTTGCATTTCAACGAAAGAAATTCAAAATGAACTTTGAAAAATCAAGAAAATGTAACTGTGACAAGGTAAACCACAACCAAACACTACTGAAATATTCCAACTCTTGCATTTCAACGAAAGAAATTCAAAATGAACTTTGAAAAATCAAGAAAATGTAACTGTGACAAGGTAAACCACAACCAAACACTACTGAAATATTCCAACCCTTGCATTTCAACGAAAGAAATTCAAAAATGAACTTTGAAAAATCAGGCCTTTGGGGTGCCGGGGGCCCTTTGGAGGGGGGGAGCCGGGGGGGGGGTCGTTCTGTGTCTCAATGCACAAAAAAATATTAGAAAATGGGGGAGGGGGAGGAGGAGGGGAGGGGGGGAGGGGGAGGGGAGGGGGAGGGGAGGAGGGGGGAGGGGGAGGGGAAGGTGAGGAGGGGGGAGATGGAGGGAGAGGGGCCCTTTGGGGGGCAAAGGGGGGGGGGGGACCCTTTGGGGCCGGGGGGGGGGGGGGGGTCTGGGGGACCCTTGAGGGCCGGGTGGCCCTTTGGGAGCCCGGTGGACCTTTGAGGACCTGTGGCTTCCTTCGGGGTTGGGGTAGGGGGATTGGAACCCTTTGTGGTTGGGGTAGGGGGATCGGAACCCTTTGGGGTCGGGTAGGGGACCTTACAACACTGTTAAAATACAACTTGTGTATTATAACGACCATAGAGTTTTACCCTCAAATTCTCTTCTAAAACCTTTTCTAAAATCTTCTTTTAAAATGTCTCTAACTGTTTCGCCGAAATAATCCCTAAAATGACTAAAACGGTTTCGCCCCAAATAATCCCTAAACGTAATTTCAGCGTGTTCCTTTTGTTTGGCATCTCTGTGCTTTCACATTTCAAATTTCTAGGAAACCCTTTCCTACGTTAATCTCTTCATCTCATAAATTTTCCTAGCTAAACTATTAAGGTTTCGTATAATATCAATTTATCAATTTATCTCTCCGACTTAAAGCTCAGTGAAGCCGTATTTAAAAATAGAATTTCTATCTCTTTAGACTCCCGCATAATTCCAAGATAACAAGTGATGTCATTTATAATTCCTGACACTAAAGATCAATGAAGCCCTATTTAAAAATAGAATATTAATTTTTCTCTCTGACCTAAAGAACGTTTATCCCTCAGACCTAAGATTAAAGAAGCCATAATGTTTCTTAATTCCCCTTCGTGAATCAATAATTCCCCCGCCGATTATGTAAATCAAGTTCTCAGGTTAGGTTAGCCTAAAGATCAAAGAAACCATAATGTTTCTTAATTCCCCCTTCGTGAATCAATAATTTTCCCGCCAATTATGTAAATCAATTTCTCAGGTTACGTTAGCCAAACAATCTCATAACATTCGCGTCAACCATGTCCATTCTCACTGACAACGAACAGACATAAAACAGGAACATAAATTGCTGTTGTCACCCATAAATGTGAGAAAGTTCCTGTTTTTCCATTCTCACTGACAAAAACCATAAAAAACAGACATAAATGTGAGAAAGTTCCTGTTTTTCAAATTCTCACTGACAAAAACCATAAAACATCCATAATTTGATGTTGACAACCATGAAAAAACATCAAATAAATCGACCAACACACATAACCATCCATGAAAACAGACATAAATGTGAGAAAATTCCTGTTTTTCCAAGTGAGAAAATTCCTGTTTTTTCATTCTCAGTGAGAAAACCATAAACCACGTGGTTATCGTCGGAGTCGGACCCCCCTTTTACTCAAGTGTGCCTCCTTGATAACTTATTTTATCTACAGCCTAGGCTAGGGTCTGGAAAGGTCTATTCAAACTTTAATCTGCAAATTCATTGCTTGTAAGCTTTCGAAGAATACGATTTGTGAGCAAAGTGCATAATTGTGGGGGTTTGACATACCCCCATATCCCTAGATACATAGTTACTGAGCCGTTCAAATATGCTGAGCAAAATGAATGTCTCAAAATTTTGATTGGAAGTTTTTGGAAAATTATGAGCTAAAGAGGAGGACTGCTTCTCTCCAATTGCTTTTGACTCGTAAAAAGGACAATAGAACTTTTAATTTCAAATCGGTTTAGCTCCTTTAAAAGTTTCATGATATTACTAGCTATGATAGTACAACACTACCTATGCCATTGCTGATATGCCCTTTTAAAACCTGCATGCAAATTGTCTTTTCGTTTACTTGAAACTCCGTCTAAACAGTCCCTAAAAGTTTCATCTTAGTATCCTTAGTGTCGTCAAGGCCGTCACGTATGGAAGAGGGGACCCCCCCCCCAATGTTTTTAGTCACTCGATGAAAAAAAGAAGTGAGTAAAATCGTGACACCTGACACCACGAGTTTTCTGACACCGCTAAAATTCTTTGTTCGGTTCAATAAAGACCACAAAAATAGTGACATGTCATCTACAGAAATTTTGAACTTGGTCGGTAAACGCAGGAGTTTTACCGACTCCTGCCGTGAATTTATAGATTGTGATATATTTTTCCATCTGGTTAAATAAACAGCATTAAAATAGTGACATGATATGTACCGAAATCTGAATCTCGGTTGATAAATGCAGCTGTTTTGCCGGCTCGTGCAGTGATTTTACGTATTGTATTCGAAACGGACATTATGCTAATTTTTGACAAAAACAGTCGAAAAAATGACAAGCCAGTCGGTAGAGTTTCTTACTCCTCCCCCCCAAACATTTTGGCTAGTAACGACCCTGAGCGTCATTAGTTACAGTAACCATAGAAGTAGCATTAAAAGTATACACATAGTGCCTTCTGGCTAATTCAAAATCAACCACAACTTACCCTTATCACTTTCGAAAATTTTCAAATCAATATACTCAGTTATTCGTTAGTTAATCCCATTGAGCACGCATGCACATAATATGCATCGATTTAGTTCAACACCCCAAACCAAAGTTCTCTGAAAAACTCACCTGAATCTCCTTCGTCTTTTTGAAAGTAAAGGTGGGGAGGTTGATATACCCAAAGACATATTTGCTGGATCTTTCAACAATACTGAACAAAATAGCTCTCTTAGAATTTTGATTGGACGTGATTTAGGAAAGGATTGGCAGGGGGGGGCTGATTGCCCTCCAATCACTTTGACTCTTAAAAAGGCACTAGAACTTCGAATTTCCAATCAAATGAGCCTCATCTGAAGTCTATACGACTACCCGATCCATAAAAACATTATATGCCCCAGGGCATAGCTTAAAACCCTGGGCTCTGGGGAGTTGTGTCCACCCTGAAGGCATTTTTATATGTTTTTTTGGTCTATTTTGAACAAAATGGCTATCTCACAATTTCGATCAGATGCGTTTGGGAAAAAGAGGGCGTAAGGGGGGGGGGGGGAGGGGAAGTCGTATAGTTGCCCTCCTATCACTTTTTGACTCTTAAAAGGGAAGAAGAACTTTCAATTTCCAATTAAATGAGCCTCCTTTAAAGTTTATACGACCACCTCTTTGATGAAAAACCTTATATTCCCCTGGGCATAACTTACAACCCTTTCTGCCAGACTCTGGGGGGTTGTGTCAACCCCCAAGGCCATGTTATTTGATCTTCAGACTATTTTTTGAATAAAAACAGCTCTCTTAGAATTTAGATTGGATGTGTTTTGCGAAATGTTGGGCTTGGGGGGGGGGGGGGGGGGGGCTAGTTTCTCTAAACTTCCTTCGACTTCTAAAAAGGGCACTGGAAATTCTGATTTCCAATCAAATGAGCCCCCTCGAAATTATTACGAGCACCCCTTTCACAAAAACCTTGTATGCCACCAGGGCATAATTTACAACCCTTTCCCAGAGGGTTGGGGGGGGGGGGGGGGTGTTATCCCCAAAGACCTAATTTCTGTACCTTTCAGGCTATGTCAAACAAAATGGTTGTCTCAAAACTTTAATTGGATGTGTTTGTGGAAGTGATTTGAGAGCTGGTTGCCCTCAAATCTTTCTTGACTCATAAAAAGCCCTAAAACTTTCAATTTTCAATCGAATGAGCCCTTTCGAAGTTTCTATGACAACTCCTTCTATACGAAGTGTCTTGGTCAGAAGATACAAAGAAAAAAAAGAACAAATAATACATTGTGCCTACATCGCTCTTTAATTACGCAGCGCTATTGCACTACCTATGATTTCTGTCCGTTTTAGGTTTCATTTATTTATTACTGGTTATTTATGGTAGTTTAACGCTTGATGAATTATTTTATTTTATTTCTGCTCATCTTTAGTTTAATTTATCTCTTTTCCTTTTAAAAATTATTTTGTAGAAAATAATTCTTTTTTAATCAATATAGAAGCAAGACAGAGACCCCTTACCAGAGTTGTAAAATGGACTAGCCAAATAACAGGAACTTTGTTGTAAAAATGGACTAGCCAAATAACAGGAACAGGAGCCAATAACAGGAGGGCAATATAATATATGGAGCCAATAACAGGAGCCAAATAACAGGAACAGGAGGGCAATTTGTCACGGAAAATGTGAACTTCCAGACTACTACACAAATATTAAAATGTAAAACAGCATCTTGATACAAAAAAAAAAAAAAAAAAAAAAAATATGAGCTGAACACAAGCTGCTGGCCTTTCCTTTCATGTCATGACTAATAGTTTGTTGGTTGACAAAAATAGAGAAAGAATACCAAGTTATGTGGTGCCAGACCGAAGCAATTGACAGAAAACGATTAAATTCCTAATATGCTTACTTTCAAATGATATTATTTTCAATTGGTTTTGAGGCATCACTTTCTATAATTTTTAACCATTATCATGTACCAAGCCAAAGAAAATGAATAACTTAACCTTTGACATAATCACCACTACTTTATACTAAAATAGTATAACTTTCACGTTAATACTCCTCAGAATACCTAAGGAAGCATTAAAGAGTAGTACAATTTACATGGGGGTAGAAGAAATGTTCTAGACGCTAGACAGTGATAAAACAACTTTTTTAGCTGAGAGGCAAGCCTCTTTCCTTGTCCACTCCCGAATTACCTGGTTCTTAGCTGAAAGATGGGTGTGTGGCTTCTCATTTTAACTGTAATCAAACGAGAATTTTAAGTTAGTATGATTAATTGTTTAGTAACTTGACAAAGCGACAAGGCACTTTTCTTTGTGAGAAACTTACCTTTTACTATGAAACTTACCAGAAATTCTACCAGGCTTTTTTCTTTACATTTGAGTCGGAAGAGAGAAGCTGTACTAGTTTTTCCCCGGGCACCACTAACCCTAGGAACAGCTCTTGGCATATCTTCAATGTTTCAAGGATAGATAGAGAAGAGTATCAAGCTGAGATATTCTGAGAATGATGATGGGGGTATTGGAACTTAAAGATACTGTGTGCACACCTGTTAATAATAGCAGCAGGTGCAATATATCAGGAACAGTTAAAATTCAGAAATATCGACTGGAATTTTGCGCTAAATCGAAAGACACCATGTGCATTCTGGTTGTCAAAATGACATGTCTACAATATCCCAAGAATAGGTAAGGGAATGAAGTTGAAACTTTCAGAGAATTTTCATTGGGATGTCAAACTTAAAAACACTTCTTGCATTCCAGTTGTTAATGGGCGTAACGCCAATACCTCAGGAACGGTTAAGATTATAAAGCTAAAAATTTCGGAAAATTTTGATTGAGATTTTGCACTAAATCAAGACACACCATATGTATTCTGGTTGTCAAAATGGCATGTCTTCAGTATCTCTGGAATAGGTAAGGGTTTTAAGTTACAAGTTTCAGAGAATATTGAAGGGGATGTTGAGCTGAGTCAAAATACGACTCTGCGTATACTGGTTGTCAAAGGGCGTATGGAAGTGTCCCAGGATCAGTGAATGGTATTTAATAGAAACTTTCAGGCGATGTTGAACTAAATCAAGATATTATGTACATCTAGCTCGTTAAAATGGTGTGTAAAATATCTCAGGAGCCGCTAACAGTATTAATTTGAAAACTTCAGAGAATTTTGAACTCAATCAAAAGACAACACGCGCACTCCAGTTGAAGGTTGAATTCTGGCAGAATTATCGAAATAGAAAAAAAAAAACCCTCATAACTACAGGGCAGGCAGTTTAAAAAATAAATCCGTCCCGGGTTCAATATCCAAATGGTACAACTATATTATTCAGAACGCACTCGAGAAGTGAAGTTAGGTTAATCCTAATAAAATATACCAAAATATGATGAAAATAATACTTTAGTTTTAAAAAATACTATAATTGGCTATATATCTGCACATTAAGGGGAGGGGTGTAAAGTAACCTAACTCAACTTACCCCGACCCTCCCCCTAATGTGCAATTATACGGCCCAAATTACAGAAGTCCAATGCGTTCTGTCACTCACCATTTGTCTTTGTGGCTATGAAAGATGTTATCATAGATCTTACATTCAGCAAACTTCTCGAATGTATTCTGAATAAAACAGGAATACAATCCAAATTTTTATTTGAATCATCAATTTTCAACATATTTTTATTCTAGTTAGTTATATTTTACGATAGTAAGCACACCTTCTAAAGAATCAACTTACAAAGAGGATCAACTGAAGGAAATTCTTCGCTAAAATATACTGCTAATTCCATGATCACAAGGTTTCAATAAAAATCCCAAGGAAATGGTAACTTTACAGAAATAATGCAGGGAGTTAACAAAAATATCCGATTGATACCCTTTTCTTCAAAGCAAAACACATATTTTTTGTAGATTTAAGACAAGAACTACTCATTCCTTAACCTTAAGTTTTATACTGCCTGTTAAACACGCAGTTGTGTGAGAAGTCTACGGATGCAAGCAGCACCAGAAAAACAAGATACTCATATCGCTGATTTAATGAGTTACAAACCTATTAATACAACCGTCCTAGCCAAGTGGTTAAAACGCTACACTCGAAATTTGTGTCTATGAGGACAGGGGTTCAAGTCCTGGTTCAGATCACGGGTCAGCGATGTGACTAAGTAAGCCCAGCAAGAGTCGACCCGGCTCCAAATGCGTAGCTGGAAAAATTTGGGGGGAAACACGGGAAGCATCGAAGGGTAGCCCCCACCACGCATTGCACTCTCGACCGAAGGCAGTGAATCAGGAGATCGACACCTGCGCTGCGCAGACTTATTGGTCAGCATTAAATTTGTTTTTAACTTAAACTTATTAATTCACTGAGTCAGAATTGCGATATAACTTAGATCAGCGAGTATGAGTAACTCGTAAGAGGGGAAACTCGCACTTGGTGTCGAAAAATTACGACTTCATCCAGTGTTGCTGTTTTTTGGCATTTTTTCAAGCTCTGTAATTGCGTTTTTGTTTTGTTTCCAGAAACTGAGGTTAGGCACTTATTACTATACTAGTTTTGCAAATTATACTAATTTTGCCTTGACATCACACAGACAATATGCAAAGAAATGTCAAACAGAAGCTGGCATTAGCGGTTTTTGAAACTGGGTATGGAGGATTTTCCTCCATTTTTGGGTAGTAGAGGATTTTCCACAAATTCGTTTTATTTCCTTATACCACATGCTAGGCTTTGATTAAAAAAGAATATCAATTTTTTTATGGTAACACTCAGCCGCAGCTTTTCTTGTCATTTTACGTACTTTGTTGCGGAGCATATTAGCATTTCCTATTTTCCCTTCTTTTATTAGTTGAATTTTAGACTGAATCAAATCTTTAATTCGTCAGGAAAGCATTCATCATATTTATTTCTTAATTTATCTCGCAAAAATTTAGTTTTTTCATCACAGGATTCTAAATTTGCTACCTCATCCCAGGACTCGGATGTAATCCAAATTCTAAGAGGCCCCTGTCCGAAAGAGGGCGGTAGGAAACCTTCTCAATGACATATTTTACTTTATGCGAAGGCAGCGGAGCCCACTTTATCATGTAATAGTAGCTACTCTAAGCGCCAATTTCTGCTCTTGCAAGCTACCCATACTCTTTGAATTAAGAATTCTTCTTTGAAAATAATATAACTTACTTAAAATACTAAATTTTGTCGGTTTTCACATATCAAACAGTTCGTGGTAACGAACTGTAAGTAAGGAGCGACCTTGCTCAATAGAAAACGAAACTCTAAAAAACGCAATTTTGATACCAGTAGATACATCAAAAGAATCAAATTGTTATGCTGATTTCGAACACATAAGTTTCATCAAGTTTAATGTTACCCATCAAAAGTTACGCGCCTGAGAAATTTACCTTTTTTTTTGAAAAAAAAAAAAAAAAAAAAAAAAGAGGGAAACACCCCCTAAAAGTCATAGCCTTAATGAAAATCACACCATCAGATTCAGCGTATTAGAGAACCATACTGTAGATGTTTCAAGCTCCTATCTGCAAAAATGTGGAATTTTGTATTTTTAGCCAGAAGAAAGATCACGGATGCGTGTTTATTTGTTTGTTTTTCCCAGGGATGATCGTATCAATCCAGTGTTCCTAGAATATTGGGGGAGGGCTCATTCGAACAGAAATTAAAAGTTCTAGTGCCCTTTTTAAGTGACCAAAAAGATGGAGGGCAACTAGGCCCCCTCCCACGCTCATTTTTTCCCTAAGTCACCCGAGCAAAATTTTGAGATAGCCATTTTGTTCAGCATGGTCAAAAAATATAAGAACTACGTCTTTGAGGATGACTTAATCCCCCACAGTCCCCGGTGGAAGGGCTGCAAGTTATGAACTTTGCCCAATGTTTACATATAGTATTGGTTATTGGGAAGTAGAAAGACGTTTTCAGGGATTTTTTTTTCTGGTAGTGGGGGGGGGAATGGGTCAGGGTTTACGTGGGAGGGCCTTTCCATGGAGGAAGGGACATTGCTATGAAGGGGGTGCCGGATTTCCCAGCATTATTTAAAAAAAAACGATCAGAAATTAAATAAGAAAAAAACAAACAAGTTTTTCAACTGAAAATTTCAAAACTTAAAATGAACATCAAAACTTAAAACGAACAGAAACTATTATGTATATGATTGGGTTTGCCCTCTAGTCAATTCCTCGCTTTTTACGCTAAAGTATTTTTAGTGCTTTCATAAGACCTATTTATTCTAATTAACGGCCTTTGTGATTAAGGGGTCACTCTTAAAGAATTGGAAAATAATTCAAACTTTAGCGTAAAGAGCGAGGTATTGACTAGAGGGTGAACCCCCTAATATACGTAACAAAAATATACGAATATAGAAGTTCGTTACGTAAGTTAATTCATAAGTTATGTATATTTATTAATAATAAAAACGTCCGTAAATAAAATTAACAAACTTTCGAGAAAGCCATTTAGCCAAAAAGGTAAAATTAATATGCAAGTTTTGTTTAATTTTTCATGTACGGTGAGCCAAAATCAAAACCTGTGTTAATTCAAAAACGTTCAGAAATTAAATAAAAAAAGTTGTTTTTTTTAACGGAAAGTAAGGAGCGAGATTGAAACTTAAAACGACCAGAAAATTATTCCGTATATGAAAGGGGCTGCCACCAATCAACGCCTCACTCTTTATGCTAAAGTTTGACTCTCTCACAACTTTTTTTAAAACAAAAAAAAACTTTAGTGTAAAGAGCGAGGCGTTGTGGAGGGGACAGCCCTTTTCATATACGGAATAATTTCTGTTCGTTTTAATGTCACTCATTACTTTCGGTTAAAAAAAAACTTGTTCTTTTAATTAATTCTTCAAACTAAAAACCGATCTAATGACAGCAAGTTTTCATGTAAAACTGCCTCGTCGAAAAATGAAGCCCAGTAACACAGATAAACTTTTACAGGTAACACAAACCTTAAGTATCAGCCTTTCACTTTAAAGACGTTGCTTAGGCTAGGTGAACTAGCATAGAGGTAAGATAAATACATATTTCTCTATTGTCTATATATTTCTCTATTGGAATTCTCTATCATCCAACCTTAGATTATCCTCGTTGGTTTGGACACAAAGTACACTTACCGATAATTGTTCAGTCCTACATTTGAAGCACTTACAAAAGACGTTTTTTTTAGATTTAAGTTGATTATTTTACTTAAAAATGTGCAATATTTAATCAGCCGATCCGATGAATCAGTCGATCCAGTTTGATCAGTCAAAATTTTAGATATCTGTGAAAAAAACTGAAGCTAAAGATATTGTTAGAATTTTTATCAGGCTTTCCATGAAGTGGCTTAACAAGGATTCCTTATTCCATTCATTTGAGATGGGGCGAAATAATAACGAGGACTTTTTATCATCATTTTTTGTAAACAAAACTATAATTTTTGTATTTCAGAAGGGACAAGACGAAGACATGCAAACCTGGCAGCACCAATGTTTCAGTGTCATTGCAACACATAATTATTCCTCGAATTAGAAAATGCACAATGACGGCAGTGGGTTTTGATAGAGATGGCAATATACATATTTTTCTTCTTTTTGATGCTGTCTTAATCCCAGAAATAATTAACATTTTCTTTAATTAAGGAACGGACGAAACCCCGAAATAATAACGAACATTATGTTGAAACAGGCTAAATTAAGATTTCTAAACTTGCAATAAGATCGAAGTCCGTATAAGAGGAGCTGCAAAAGTGCTGAACACTTTCTTCCTGATCAAATGAACTTGAATCAAACTGTTCGAGGTAACGAACTGTATGCATTTTTTTTCAGGGCGACTGCACCAAGCAAAGGTCCTAGACGGAATGAGAGGGGTAATGGGAACGGAAATCAAAAGTTCTTGTGCCCTTTTTAAGTGACCAGAGAGATTGAGGGTAACTAGCCTCCCTCCAACACAAGTTAGATATCCCCAAAGATATCTGATTAAAATTTTGAGATAGCCATTTAATTCAGCGTAGCTGAAAGGTCCATTAACTATGCCTTTAAGGTTTACAAGAAACCCCATAGTCTCTTGGGAGAAGGCTGAAAGTTACGCATTTTGCCATTTGTTCGCATAAGGTATTTGTTATTGGGAATTAACGTTTTTTTTTGGGGGGAGGGAGAATTTCTAAGAGGCGAATTTTCTGGGATGGGTAAAATTCGAAGGAGTTTTACACAGAGTGGGGGGGGGGGATTCCATGGCAGAGTTTGAAAGACGGTCAGAAATTAAATTAAAAAGAGTTTTTGCAACTGAAAACAAGGACCAAATTAAAACTTAAACCAACAGAAATTATTCCGTGTATAAGGGAGACTGCCCCTTTCTCAGCTCTAGCTCTTGACGCTAAAGTTTGACTTTCTGTCTCATTTCTTAAAGAACGATTGCTCAAGCACAAGGGCCGTTGACTGTGAATAAGTTTTCTTTTTAGAAACTTTAAGACTTTAGCGTAAAGAGTGAGGGTTGAGACAGGGCCAGCCGCCCTCATTTTACGGAATAATTTCTGTTCGCATTAAATTTTAATGCTGCTCCTTACTTTTAGTCGATTTTTTTTTAAGTCAATCAAGAAAGGAAATAAAATTCTACACTTATTACAACTAGGTCTAGTTCAAGAAACAACTGAAGACATTGTTCAATATTAAATTTTAATTTCAATGAAAAAAAAGACTACAAAACTTGTTTCAAAAAATTGAAATATAACATATTTGTTATCCGCCTCTTTTTAGCCCTTTCAGTCACTAAGTAGACACCAGGGTTCTTTCTTCCTAAACTTGGTCGTTTATAGTATCTCTAATTTATCTGCATGGACAGTAGCTGAGAATAGGGGTTATCCTTTAATTCTTTCAAGTAAAAATTTAATATCTGCTGAAAAGGGGTCAACCACTTGAATTAAATACGTTGGTGATTGAATAAAACTGGTGACTAAAAGGGCTAATTTGGGCCCGGGCACTGTTGTTCAAAACACGGCTGTGTTTGTAAAAGGACCCTGGGAGGAAAAACAGGCCATAGAAAATTTTGTGAAGTTCTGAAGAGTGAAAATCAGTGAAATTCAGTTACAAAAAGTGTTTTTTTTCTGTTATTTTCAATACTTTATCTTTTCTCAAACAAAAAACTCCTTTTTTGAAAAAAAAGGACCAAAAGAGAAAGCTCATTATGATCTTTCCTTATTAGACTTCCTTTTCAAGAAAACAATTAAACTGTTTTCCGGAAAACTTGTCTGAGTGAGGAAGGAATAAACTGTAAGCCATGATGTACTTGAATTGGATAAACTATAAGGATCCATTTTGTTCCCATTTCGGTTGTTGATTATTTCTGATGCAACTCAATCGAGCTTACGAGAGAACAGACAATGGACAGAATTTTAGCTTTCTAGACTGAAGCTAGAGGTTATTCATACATCTTTATCAAAAGAATAAGAATACTTCCAATTGGCTTATTTTAGTTAAAGCAACCGCACACAACTTTCTACGTTACACTTAGAGGTTTCACATCCTTATTCATAGAACAACAAGAGTAATTCTAAACCATATATTTTACAATGCTCTAATGTTCATATCTACAGTAGCACTACTAATTCAAATCTACAATACTGCTCAATATCTTGAAAGAATTAGAAAAGGAGATGGCACTGCATAAATTTATTCCAAATTTATTTTGTTTACTTCCACACTTACAATTTATTTCCACACTCAGGATACATTCTCCATTGAATTTTCAGAACGAATTTAAGACACATTAAGATTTCACCAGTCGAGAGTCAGGTTTAAAAAAACTCACAGGGCTTTTAATATCCACAGAGACTTCAGTGAATAATAACGCTGCTATTAATACCTAAAGGTCCTGTCTAGCATTTTCCTTATTCAAAGACAATTGCCAGAAACCGTTTGCTAGGCTATTCTCATGATCAGCAGTGCAATATAGATAAGGAAGATCGAACTTTCAATACATAAATTGCCATGCTGACCTTAACTTAACAAATAGCTTAGCAAACAGTTATTGTCATTGCCTCAGAAGTGAAATAGCATCATCAGACACGAGCTTTACGTTTGACAGTATGGTAATATCGTAGCCTCGGTACAAAGTATAAAAACAATTTCCACCGGGCGCTCGCCAACAAGAAAAAAGAAAAATTTATCTTAACACTGAATACACTGTGTGTCCTGGTTTTACATAATAACACATTTTTCCTTCTCTGGTGTACATTCCTAAAAAATAAGAAAAAGCACAATGAGTGAGATGCCAAAGCAGCAGAAAAACATTAGAAAAGCATTTAAATCATCCATTAAAGCCTGGTCAGTTAGGGCGCAACGTAATTACAAAGCAAATTGTTCAGCTAAAGAAATAAGACAGAGTGAAGCTAGCTTGATTGAACTTTCAATATCTAGTCTCAAAATTTATATACATATATATATATATACCGGAGTGGCTCAAAGGAATCATTCCTTTTTCAAGTCCTTCAGAGGATTGATGTACCATCCTCAGGAAATGGCCGCCATAGCTGGTCTGTATTAGCTAACTGTTCATTCATAGAAAATATAAGAACCCTTACTAAATCAAAAAAGGAGCTTGATCCCTTTTTTTTCATCGAGTTTTAGCCATGTATATCTATATAAGCAAGATATTCGATTTCGAGATATTTTTAGTCCTTTGTGCATATCTCGTAATTAGATAAATTGTCACCTTTTGAGGAGAAAGAGAACAAATGTAATGCAGAAAAAAGGGAGAACGACTGATAAGAATTTCAGCTAACGTCTGCATTAGTTCTTAGCTTTGAAAAGATATGGTTTGATCCTTTCAGTCACATCTTTTGACGAATTATTTCTTTAGGAATGTTCCATTCGACATAGGGTGAAAAACTGGATACGGAAAAAACTGCAACTAAATCCCTCCCAAAATGTAACATACAGAGTGAACACGAACAGACAGTAAGTAAAGTTCATTTATTAGCAGTAAAGTAGTCCAAATTCCTAATATAACGGTTTTAAACAGTTATTTATTTTCATGATGTCCCTACCACCCCTGGATAACTAATATTCAAGCATGCCAAAAAACGAGGCTTCAAATCAGTTTGAAGCTGAGGCTGCAACCTCAGCAATAAGCATTACCCTGACAGTCTCTTCAAACATTCACTTAAACTCTCAAAGTTAAAGAAAGAGAAAAGAACAGATAACTTAGAATAATGACATATGTTAAAAGTTGGCTTAAGATGCAATCAAACAACCGCGAAGTCTATCGAGCTATTTACTAGCAGAGTGGCCGAAAAGCCCTACAAGAGGGAGGGAGGAGGTTCTTCCCCCATAGAACATCAAAATATATGAATGGTGATTTAGGGAATCTTATGTAAATTTTAACAAATTTTTGTAAAGAATAAAATATTAAATATAACATCGATATCCCTTAAAAAAATGTCTGAAGGCACATCTTGATAGTGATCAAACAGCTGTAATAAAAATTGGGCTTTGCACGAATCCCGCCAAAAACGCTTCTTTTGATACTGAGTTATTACTAATAAATGATGAATAGGACTTTTACGGAGAATCTAAAAACATGAGATTACGCAAAGAAAGAAAAGGCTAAACAAACAAAAAGTCTAAAATATTTAATAAGCAGTCACTCAAGGGTTGCATCAGCATTGTGCTTCAAGATTTTGTGGGCGTCCACTTTTTTAAGTACACAAATTTAATCCATTCAAACTTAAACAAATAATTTGATTTTTCTGGAAAAAAAACTTACGAGAGGGGGGGGGGGGAATTGAAAAAAAAACACAATACTTTAAAACCATACGGGGTTTTAAACAGTAACGCGCGTACTTTAGTTAGACCAACCACTAAACAACGCATCAAATTTACCTAAAACTTCCGGTTGTACATAGTGCCTAGTAAAAGCAGGTCTCAATTCAGAACACACACAAGTTGCCAATTCTTCTGTTTCAAAATTATTGTTAACAAGCTTTTACATTAGATATACGGTTTCTCTTAAGCATGGCAAAACCTTTTAATCAATAAATTTACTCTAAAATTCCAAGTTAATTTATGAAATCGAAGTTAATAACTAAACAAACACATTATAAAAAAAATTTTAACTAGGGAGAAAATATAAGGAGTAAATGAGAGATTTTCTGTAGACAGTGACCAAAGCACAATCTGTACAAATGTTTCGGCTATATGACTAATAGCCGTCTCAAAAACAACAAAAAAGAACCACTAAAAAAACGATACTCAAGAAAACTGCTTAAAATAAAGAGCCAATAAGAATCTAACTCACTCGAATATTTTTCGATAAAATTATGTTTGAAGTTGACTGAATATGGAGTAAGTCCTGGCCAAGCCTTTATAAAGTAATGAGGCTAACCCTCTGTCTGAATGTTTTGTGCGTTTTTTTTTTTTTTTTTTTTTTTTTTGTCAATTGCTTATATCGAAAAAACTATGCTTATATTAGCTCCTTCTTGGTTTCTTTGTTTTACTGTTTCCTTTACTGTTTTGCTGAAGACAGTCGCTGAAGCTTAGCGTATCGCAATTAGTCATATAACTGAAACGGTAGCTTAGAAAATGTTAGCTGCAATTATTAGCTGCGTAATATCTTCATTAGTCTCTTATATTTTGCGGAAGATTTGTCTTTTTTTTATTATATAACTACGCGGAATGTATTACTTTGAAATTTTTTTTAACCAACCTAGACATTCAATTCAGGAAGAGCATACTGAACTCTTCAGACTGAGCCCAAATTAACTGAAAAAAAACACTGAAAAAAAAAAAAAAAAAAAAAAAAAAAAAAAACCACCATAGCCAAATCTAATCCCAAAGCACAGAATATAAGGTCCGCCACTCAAGCTAGTAGAAAAAACAATAATGTGAAAATTTTTTGTGCTATTTTTGCATTCTTACAATCTGTAAGCTACATAGAGAATTGGAAATTCTAACTGAAAAAAAAAACCTTACTTTATTTTAATTAATTTCAAACTATTCCCTACATATTCCATAAGCCTTACAAAAAAAAGAAATATTTAAACAACATTTTAGAAATCTGAAATCAACGAGATTCTTTTAATGATGTTAACAAATGTATTGACTTCCCCAGAGTACTACTTTAAACTCCATAGATCTCCAATTCTATTTTCTTCCTTTGTTGATTAATGGGAAATCTCAACTGAAATCAAGTTCTATGAATCCGTCCCCAATGAACAAGACCTTAAGTTTCTACCAAAGCAATAGGATCTATGTAATGACATTTACAACGAGTTGTCATTTTCAGATGAGATCATCTCTCACGAGTTTCCATGCACTAATGAAAAAAAAAAAAAAAAAAAAAAAAACCTACAAGAGTTGTAAAGAGAAGAATAGGAAAAATGAAGAGAAAAAAAAACGCAGAACACGAAACTTTTTATCCAATTTATAATATAAATATTAAGGAAAAGGAGATGGATAACATAAAAAATGCAAAAAAAAAAACGATTTTTTTACGCTGTTTATGGCTTAAAGAATAGGGGAAATGACAAAAATAAGAAAAAAAAATTAAGAAATCCAAAAGCTAATTTCTTATCCCACATATAGCATGAAGAAAAAGCTTAAGTGTAAGATAAAAATGGGAAAAGGGCAAAAAGCGGAATTTTCTTTATCCTTTACATAGGATAAAAAAATAAGGCAAACAATTAAGATTACGAAAACATGGAAAAATGCAGAAAGCAAAACTTTTTATCCAATTTATAATATAAACATTAAGGAAAAGGAGATGAAAAAAGAGAAGAAATGCAAAAAGTGAATTTTTTACGCTGTCTATAGCTTAAAGAATAGGGGAAATGAAAAATAAGAGAAAATGAAAAAATCAAAAAGCTAAATTTTCTTATCCTACATATAGCATGAAGAAAAAGCTTAAAGGTAAAACAAAAATGGGAAAAAAGCAAAAAGCGAAATTTTCATTATCCTTTTACATAGAATAAAGAATAAGGCAAACAATTAAGATTACGAAAACATAGAAAAATGCAGAAAGCGAAAACTTTTTATCCAATTTATAATATAAACATTAAGGAAAAGGAGATGAAAAAAGAGAAGAAATGCAAAAAGCGAAATTTTTTAAGCTGTCTATAGCTTAAAGAATAGGGGAAATGACAAAATAAGAAAAATGAAAAAATCAAAAAGCTAATTTCTTATCCTACATATAGCATGAAGAAAAAGCTTAAAGGTAAAACAGAAATGGGAAAAAGGCAAAAAGCGAAATTTTCTTTATCCTTTTACATAGGATAAAGAATAAGGCAAAAAATTAAGATTACGAAAACAGAAAAATGCAGAAAGCGAAACTTTTTATCCAATTTTATAATAAACATTAAGGAAAAGGAGATGAAAAAAGAGAATAAATTTTTTACGCTGTCTATAGCTTAAAGAATAGGGGAAATGACAAAATAAGAAAAAATCAAAAAATCAAAAAGCTAATTTCTTATCCTACATATAACATGAAGAAAAAGCTTAAGGGTAAGACAAAAATGGGGAAAAGGCAAAAAGCGAAATTTTCTTTTATCCTTTACATAGGATAAAGAATAAGGTAAACAATTAAGATTACGAAAACATGGAAAAATGCAGAAAGCGAAACTTTTTATCCAATTTATAATATAAACATTAAGGAAAAGGAGATGAGAAAAAGAGAAGAAATGCAAAAAGCGAAATTTTTTTACGCTATTTATAGATTAAAGAATATGGGAAAGGACAAAAATAAGAAAAAAAATGAAAAAATCAAAAGACGAATCCTGTATTCCTGTAAAAAATCCTGTAAAAATCAAAAAGACAAATCACCATGGAGATAAAGATTAAGGGTAAAATATGGAATAAACACAATAAAGCGAAATTTCTTTATCCCATACATAGGAAAAAGAATAAGGAAAATAAATAAGATAATGAAAATACGGAAAAACGCAGAAAGCGAAACTTTTCATCCTAGATAATATAAAAAAAAAAAACAGAAAAAGGTGACAAGGAAAAAAAAAAAAAAAAAAACACACAAAAAGCAATTTTTCCCTAAATCGCTATATAGCATAAAGGAAAAGGACACGAGTAAAAAAGAAAAAAAAAAAAAAGAGATTAAAGTGATTTTAAAAAAATTCCACACAGAAAAAGGATAAGAAAAAAAATACAGACAGGAAAGTTTTTTTTTTAATATAATAAAAAATCTCAAAGAGAAGAAAAGAAGAAAACCACAGAAAGAAGAAAATAACAAAACAATCTTTCATTTTGTGGATTGTGAACCCAACTCTTGAGAATCGGCATTAGCGTTTTCCTCTTTTGATGAATGAAAGGGAGGAGGGAGGTAAAACTTACGGAAAATCATTTTTCAATAAAAATAACAAAAAATAATTTGAAGAAAGAAAAGCAACCAAAGTATTCAACACTTTTTTGCAACCCTATAATATATATAAAGTAAGTAAGTATGGCAGCACTAGACCCTCAAGGTCCAAACCGGCGGTGCTGATCTCCGTTTCGTGGCCCTTCAGCCAGGAGAGTGCAATGGGGGGTTGGGGGCCAGCCATCCTGTGCTTTCACACCTTTTCTGCTTATCTTCCCCAGATTTCTCGAGGCACCCATTTAGAGCTGGGTAGAATCTGGCTGAGCTTACAGATTCACGCCACTGACCCTGTCCCAATTCAAATAACTGACCATGCCAGGGAACGAACCCGTACCCCTTGGACAAGGGATTCCCAATACAGCACGCCAACCACTTAGTTGGAGATATATATATATATATATATATATATATATATATATATATATATATATATATATATATATATATATATATATATATATATATATATATATATATATATATATAAATGAAATGTTGGATAATTAGATACGTTAAGGAATTAATAAGATACAAAAAAAAAAAAAAAAAAAAAAATTCTTTGACGAATGTCAGTGGTTTTAGAAGACGTTTTAGTGATACAATCGTTTTCAATGAAAAAATGCCTGAGAGAATTGAACAGATTCACGCCTGAAGAAATTGAAAAACAAAACAAAGCACTACATATTTTGATTATATTCAGATATTTTACATATATATATATATATATATATATATATATATATATATATATATATATATATATATATATATATATATATATATATATATATATATATATATATATATATGTATATATATATATATATATATATATATATATATATATATATATATATATATATATATATGTTTGATATATATATATATATGTATATATATATATATATAAAATATAAAATATATATATATAAATATATATGATATATATATATATAGATAGACGTTATTATATATATATATGAAATATATATATATATATATATATATATATATAGCACTATATATATATGTATATATATATATAGATAATATATATATATATATATATATATATATATATATATATATATATATATATATATATATATATATATATATATATATATATATATATATATATATATGATATATATATATATATATATATATATATATATATATATATATATATATATATATATATATATATATATATATATATTATATATATATATATATATATATATATATATATATATATATATATATATATATATATGTATATATATATATATATATATATATATATATATATATATATATATATATATATATATATATATATATATATATATATATATATATATATATATATATATATATATATATATATATATATATATATATATATATATATATATATATATATATATATATATATATATCACTTTCTGCGTTTAAAGGATTTTTAAATTGTTTATATTTATTTGTACTATTATTCTATTATGTATTTTGTTATTTTGTATTAAACACATTTGAGTGGCTTTTTTTGTAACTTTTATTAATTTTAAGCGTAATTTAAAAAGCAAAAAAGCAACAAAGCATCTGCCTACATTTATCACTAAATTTCAATCGGTAGTTTTTGGTAGCAATTTAAAAAATTTCCAGGTAGATATAATTCCCATCACCATGAACACAATAATTCTAAAAAAACCAACAAAAACATACATTCTGAACCTAACAATCATTCACTATTAATAGAAAAGTATTACTGGTGCTTTTTGGTTGAAGTAAACACAATAAAGATTTCAAACGAGGAAGGATGTAGCCAGCGAGCTGGAGATTATTACTGAATGATAACTTTCTTGAAGGTTTATGAGGAGGCGAGATATACTTTGAGGGTAAGAATGATGCAATCATGTAGTGGTTGAAACATAGGTTAGAATTCTGTGAATTAGACTCCATGAGCTGTAATTAGCCCAACTGAATTTAACTATAGCCCCACCAAAATATCAAACATGTGTGAAACTCCTCTGCACAAAACTGTCGCAAAAGGAAATTGATTATAATCAAATTATAATAAATAATTAAATTCTTATAATTATAATTATTTTTAATTGACTGATTTTAATTAAATTCAATTTAATCACCAAATGCATGTTACAAGACAATCTGACTTAAGAAACAAAACAATATTTCTCAAACTCATAAGTTGGTCCTAAAAAAAGTAAAAAAATCCTTACCCCCCCCCCTCCCCCACACACAAATAAGAATTCTTTTGATAAAACAATTTTACTTTAATTCTTTGGCAAGGGAAATTGCTTTGATTTTAAGGGCGAATTTTCTCATTTTTTCTCTTTTGGACAGAATTGTATTTTTTTTTTTTTTTCAAGCAGTTTTTTCTCTGCTTAAATGATAAAAGAACAAGAACATTAAGACTCTTTTTAAAGTCTTTAGAGAGAAGGTAAACGTTTTTCTCTCACATGTCGTCCTTTATTGTCCCTATAATGTTTGGTTTCCCAGAGCAAGAATACAAAATGCAACAAACCACAAAATTGATTTGAATTCCATCAGTGATTTGTCGAAGAACTCAATTTTAGCGCTATTTTGTATACAAACAAAACTTAAAATACTAAGTTATTTCTCCCTCCCCCCCCCCCTCCACCCAATGAGCATCATCTGCCTGTTTTGTGTCTCAAACAAAACGCTATTCATTTTTTTACTTGATTTGGCATCGCTGGCTACACAGAAAAATACTCAAGTTCAAATCTACACCTGTAAGCAATCAACAGTACGGAAAGCTTTAATCTTGAATTGACGGCCTTTGGGTGGGTCCGAATCCAAGAAAGGAAAGCAAATTGCGACGGTAGCTTACAGTAGGGACGGAATCTCCGTTGCCACCTGGCAACCCGACATCTCTCTTTGGGTTGACTCGGAGGATGAACTTTGTTCGAGTTGACAGTCCCGAGCAGCTACTTCCTAAAATAGACACAAATTTATAAACATAAAAACAAAACAACATATCAGCAAAAACAGTAATAAATGCCTTTCTACAAGCAAAACAACACAAAACTAATATTAGCCTAACATGGTAAATGGACAGAGAAGTCTTGGGCGCTTTATAAATGACTTTAAAGGCCCCACTGACGCCGCACCATTTACAGCAGAGCTTTAACGCTAATGTTAACGAAAATAAACAATTAAAATTTTGTGATCACGTTTGGGTGTTTACGAACGTCAATATATTGATAAAATTTTTGAAAACCCAATTTTCTTTCGGGGGAGGTGGGAATAATAGAAACATGAATCCTCTGCCACACATACTGGGGTCCTTTAGCCCTTCTTTTCTCCAAATTTCCAGCTTCTTACAACTTTCTCTATAGCATTCAGCATTTTGTGTTTAACTTGCATGTTTTGGAGGTTTTGACACGTTTGAAATTAACTTTAATTCAAAAACAAGCTTAATTGCAATAAATAGAAATTCGTAATTCAGTCAAGGATCAAAGTTTATTTGAAAAAAAAAAACCTGATAGTTTAAGAAATTAGACATATCTTTTATTTTTTAACTATTTTATTCTTTTAAAATAGTTGCAACTAGGAACATCATGCAGAACATAGGCTAATTAAGAGAAAACATTCATCAATGTACAATTGTGCCGTTTCTGTATGCATGATACTTTTTTTGTCAACTTCACTTAAAGCAAAAATTGAAGAGAAAAAAAAATACATAAAGCTACAACTTTTATTTAGACTTCATAATTCACTTTGCGGTTTCGTCCAGTCCTGCTTGATGACGTTATTTTTATTCGGATACAATTTTGATTATCATGTTTGACAGTCTCCCAAACACCCAAACTCTTTGGTATTCAAGTAAATTATAATTAATTTATCATTTATTTCTTTTAGCAATCAGTTTTATCAAATTTCTATTTAGTAATTTATTTATTCATTTTCATTTAGGAATTTATTCTTTATTTATTTAGCAACCATCAATTTTGAAACCATCATTCGTCACCCCCGTCTCCTATTCAGCCATCCCTTTCAAAAAAGCCTGATAACCCCTTTGTTTCTAGGACACTTCGTTACAAACCGCTACCAAGTCGGAAAAAAAAGGCGCAGAGGCTAGTCAAAATCCTGGATGAACTCCATCAAATCCACCTTCAGACCCATTTGTGAATTCAGACGACACGGCAGCCGATAGAACCCCTGATGGCTTGGCCCACCTGGCTGGTTGAACTCAGTTTGTTTTTGCAACATTCGAATTTACTATGGTTAAAACAAAATCTTGGGAATTTATTCTTGTTGTGCTGTAAATAGTGTCTTCAATACTCCTTACTATTCATGTCATCAAGCAAATATCGATATACCATTGTGTGGTACAAACGAATCGCCATAGAGATAGCGTTACACAATCCCTTAAGCCTATAAAAAAAGAAATGGCCGGGCCGCATAGTTAATTAATAGGATTAAAGCTAATAAAAAAATGATTAAAAAGCAATTAAACTAAATTAAAAGCATAGCTATAATAAAAAACTAAACAATTGAACTTAAAAAGCTAACTGAGGATAAAATTAAAAGAAGCTAATAAACTACAATTAACATAAAGCTTAATTGAAAAATAATTAAAAAATTAATTAAAAGGAAATGTCGGACTATATAGTCAAAAAAAATCCATAATTAATTACAATTACAAATAAAAGTTATTTTCCCCTTTATTGCTGGAGAATGTATGTTAAATTTTTGCTTTCATTGGACACGCTGCCATTTCAATTCCACTGAAGAAGCATTATTTAAGAAATTAGAGGCACAAAAAAATAATAATAATAATAATAAAAAAAAACAATTCTACAGCAAGTATAGAATACACCGAACATACAGTAATATTGATAATATAAAACATTCCAACGATATTTACAAATGTAGTACAGGCTCATTAAATGGAATAAAATATATATATCTCCTTAACTGCTTAATAGACAACCAATAGACAAACAAGCTATTAGAAAGGTAAAATAAAGGCCATAAAAAATCGTAGTGTCTTAGGCGATGCTTCCTTAGCAGTCTACGAAAAATTGCCCTCTCAACCATATTAAAAACTTACCCAAGAATCGTATTTAAGAACAAAAGATGGGTCTAGGATAAGAGTAATCGGCTCCGAAAGATAAACTGTATATACAAATTAAAGCTTTATGGTTCTATTCGTAGACTTTGTAACGGATTCTCTCTCTCTCTTTTTTTTTTAATGAGGCACTTTACCCTAACTATCTAGTATTTAAGACCTTTGGGCTGGGCATGTTCCACCCTGCTTCGGCTATTATTACTAGTTTCAATCATTACTATTACTATTTATTATTATTAATATTTGAGTTTTAGGGACTTTAGGGACCTTGCGGCAGGCATGGTACACCAAGAGAACCCCTGGGGCAAGGCTTTATCCAGCCCCCTAATTGTTGAGCATTATAAGGAATTTATCGTTGCCTAAAGTCGTATCTGACACTTAAAACAGCTTAAATAATTACCAATACCCATTTTTTTAGCTTCATTCAAGGGGGGGGGGGAGATGGCAGTACAATTTACGTTCAATTACACTTCAATTCTCCCGATCAACATTATCCTGCTGATCCTCCTTATGAGAACAGCTTAGCAAAGCTTTCTGGCAATTACCTCAGACATATGAAAATGTCAAATAGCAGCCTTTGGGGATAAAAGCGATGACATACTTTCCGACTTGGTTATTAAATTGTTAAAAGACACCTAAGCTTCACATTTATTTTTCAAGGAAAACGACAAAAAGGAATATAAACAAATTATATTTATATATGTACATAAAAAATAAAAGCATAAACGAAAACAGCCTGTTTTCATTTGTTGCACAAAAGTCACGAGGTATAATCAAGCAAACTCAATTATTTTTCTATAAGTCCGTAATTTTTATTATAATAATTATTACACAATTATAAAGACATATAATTAAGACACACAATATAAAGACAATTATAAGTTCTTTATATTATAATTTTTTTTTATTATTCTTGTTTGTTTTTTTTCTTTTATTGCAAGCTCCCAATATAACCTTAAACATTCATTTCTAACTAACACTTTTTTTTTATATGTCGTTATTTTTTTATTGTTTAATGCTTACTACCTATTTATTTCTTTATAATATCTTTCGGTTTGTTCTTAAACCGTTTTGGTTAATACCTCTTTTTTTATTAAAAAGATTCATTTAGCAATGAAAACAGCCCACAAAAAATACAACAAATTGCCTTAAAACAGAAGTCAAATAAAAAATTTCTTTTCGTTCGGATACACAATTTGACTTGCTGAATAAACAAAAATAACGAAAACTTCAACTGGAAGAGCGGGATTATTCATTTCTCGTATGAAATTGGGATTCTAAAAAGGATTTAAAATTTGTTGGACTTGATTGGATAATGCTTCCACCTGTGCTTGGATTGGATAAAGCTCCGCCCGCTCAGTGTTGTTGGATATCGTCGATCTTTAAGATGCCTCTGATCGGATAGCTTTTTAAGTTTGCAAAAATACTGAAGGGAGAAACTTGTGTTAGAATCAATAATCTGTGATATCAACTTTTGAATATCTCAGTTTTAACGGAAGAGATTGCTAATAAGAGTTTAAGGTTTCGGTTTAAAAAAGCTGAAAGTACCAAGGAAAGAGAAAATGGAATCTGACAGTCAGAATTGGCTAAATAAAACTAACACAGCCATACATCTTGCAGAATTCAGATAAATTGGGTATCCGAATTATAATGAAAAAGACTTCCATATGTAGCTATGCAGCTTTTAATAATAGCAAGCACCAAATTAAAAAAAGCGTGTGAAAAGCAGCAACAAATAAAGCACTAGAATTTAACAATGTGTTGTTTTCATTTGAAGAAATACATGTCTCTGAGCATCAACGGAATGTTCATATTTGAATTTTTCCTCTGACAAAAACATTGTCAATTTTAACCGATTACGTTTTCTTTCTTTTATGATTCAACTTGGCAGTACTTCTACTGTAATGCCGACTCCCGAAGTGTGGCGCAGGCCCCATCAATGGGGCATGGCAATATTTGGTGGATCAAGGGCAGGACGTGCACCCTTCAGCTGAGTATAGGCTACTTAATTTAAAAAAAAAACATTGTTCAAGAGAATAATGTAACAATCACTTGCATTTAATGAGCGAAAAGATACGTGGTAGTATTGCAATAACATCATACGGTGTATACAACACCTTTTATAGGTGTTGTATTCAGACAATATTTTTCAATAGTATAAAATATGCCGTGAATACAAGTAAAAATTAAAAAAAAAATCCAAATATCACAGGGGGAGCATTAGAATTTTAGAAATGCCTAGGTGGGACATGGCTCAAAATCTGACGTAACGCCTCTACTGTAAACATCCAATGTGATAACAATAAAAAAAATTCTACAGTAACGCCTTTAACGTAACACCCTTAATTTAACACCTCTACTATAACGATGCAACGTGGCAACACTAAAGATGATTCACTATGGCGCCTTTATTTTGATGTACTTTATTCCAACAGTAAATTTGATAAAGCTCTCTCGCAAGAATATAATAAGGATTTTGTTGCCATAGCTAGTTTACAAGAGGAATCTAGCACTACCATTACCTATTTTCTAGTATCTACATCTCTTCATCGAAGTCAGGTAGACCAAATTTCCAACTAATTTTCTAATTTCTTCCAAATTCTGAGCCTAATACTTCAAATGAATGCTTGGGTGCAACTAATTTTGACGATTTATTCATATGCTTATACAAGTCTGCCCACAGATAAAGAACAAGCGCCGCACCTTGTTTGGATGCACTTTCGTTTTCTGAAGATTTCACTCATATTTATGAAAATCTAGTGACGGCCAAGAGGTGACCACTCTTCTCGGCTTGGGTACGGTTTTCATTTCAATTAGTTAACAGACGTCGAGAAAAAAAAAGTATCATTTATGATATGATCCGTTTAAAAGCCTCTCTGCTGTGTACAAGAATTTATTCATCAACAATTTCTATGCAATATGTTTATTTATATCTTACCTCTCCACTGCCGTTGTACAAGTGTGTAGTCATGTGATCGGCCACAAACCAGCGTTGCTCTTTCATCAACAGATCATGGGGTGGCTCATGAGCTTCGTTTGCACCCGCAGACCAGACGGTGACGGTTGAACGAGGAGCCAATTTCAACGAACGATGAAACTTGTAAACAGTTTCATTCTCACCAGCCAAATGGGTCAATGACCAACCGCCTAAACTCACTTCCTATAAAATAAACTAAACCTTAGAACACAAGGATTGACAAACCGAGGAGTCACGTCAGAGAACAAGGACTAGGGCATTCCAGTTTAAATGGGCTTCAACCTATGACCATTTAATTCTCTTCTTATTTATTATCTGATACTTGATGATAAAAAAAAAAGAACAAAAACCGGCACCTTTAAATATATATACATATATAAAAAAATCCAACTTGTCTTCTTCAGTCCAATCTGGAACGAGTTATTTCGAATTTACCCTTGAGGAGGAGGGAATACACCTCAAAAGCTTCGTACCAACCTTCGTCGATATTGTTTTTCAAGTGACGAATCAGCAGGTGCGTTCAATCACACCTGTATCCTTGTAATCTACCTTGCCCTGCTGATAATTGCCACTCTTTACTAAGTTGTTCTTAAAGGACAGATCAGCAGGATATGTTTGTTCAGTTAAACCTTGATCCTCGTAGCCTATCTTACCATGCTGATACTTGACTTACTTGACTTATGTCCCATCCGTCCTTGAAGGTCGTTTTGGGGCCTCTTCTTTAACCAGTTCATTGATATGCCTCCTGTAGGTGCTTCTGTTGTCGGCCAGGCGGCAGAGTTGTGGCAAGTTGTAGGGTGAGAAGTTTTCTTTCCATCTCTTCGGAGGGCGACCTCTGGGGCGAGAACCGTGTACTCGTCCATCGAAGGTTATCTTCGGGAGACGAGTGCTAGCCATGCGTTGGGTATGTCCAAGCCATTTGAGTTGTTGTAGTTTTATTTTGTCCAGTGTTGTAAATTTGACTTTCAGATTATGGAGAAGCTTGGAGTTGGAGATTCTGTCGTGGTAGGTGATCCAGCGACACGTCGTAGGAATTTGGTTTCAAGGGCAGCTGGGTGGCGTTGATCGTCTGTTTTAAGCGTCCAGGATTCACAGGCATAGATGGCAATCGGAATAATGAGGGAGTAGAAGAGTCTCGTTTTGAGAGTTGTTGTTAAGTTTTTATTCCTCCAGATGGACATCAGAGCTTTAAAACTGTAGTTCGCAAGTGTCAGGCGTCTCTTAATGTCTTTGAGTTGGTTGTTATCAGAAGTAAGTAAGCTCCCAAGGTAGGTGAAGCCTTCCACCCACTCAATGGTATCTCCACCAAGCTGAAAGCTGAGATTTACCTGTGAATCGAACTTGCATGAGCAGCGCATGGATTTCGTTTTTGAGATGTTGATGGCCATCCCGAAGAGGTTGGTGGACGAGTGAACGGTGTTAGCCTGAGATTATAGATCTTGAAGGGATTCGGCTATTATGTCTATGTCATCAGCATATGCTAGTTTGTCAATCACCACTCCTCCGACAAGGGCGCCGAGTGGGTTGTCTGTGAGTGAAAGGGCTGCAGTTAGGAAGAGATTGAGCAGCTCCGGTGATATTAGGCAACCTTGAAGTACTCCGGTAGAGGTTTTGAAGCTCTCGGTAAGTCCTCATCCAGTCATGACGCGGCTACTGAACTTCTTATACATGTCTTTGATCAGCGAGACCAGGATGGATGGGATACCAAAGTGAAGAAGGATGTGCCATAGACCTTCTCTCCATATCCGATGGAAAGCTTGTTTAAAACTTTCTACGTAGTAAGTTAGTCGAAAACTTACTACGCTACAGTTGACTCTCAAGTCCAAATTTTCTTGTGGGTGCTTAGTTTTTTGCGTTCATAGCGAACTACACTGGATTGAAAATAAAGCCCGGCATATAATGGACAGATGAACTGAAATGTTAGAAACAGGAAAAATATGGTTCAATCTTACTATCTAGGACTACAATCTAGGAAACGTTACAAGGGTAAAGGACGATTGTCAAAAATTGTTATTGGTCATCCTTCTTGGACCAAATTAAAAACTGGCCGCCCCCCGACTGGGTTTTCGATGTATCAGATGAAAAAGGTGTAAAAGAAGCAGAACTTCCTGGGAAAGGGTAAAGTGGGAGGCTTTTAAAAGATTTACCAAAACAAAAACCTACAAATAAACCACTTTTGTCACAAATTTCGATGGTTAATTTTAATGACAAAAAAAAAAAAATCTAAAAAAAAATTAAAAAAGAGAATTTTATTTTCGCTTGGATTCGAAAGATAGGATTTCGTATATCTTTTTCAGTACAACCTTTCTAGTATAAATCTCATCGATAAAATTTGACAAAAAAGAAGATATAGTATGAAGGGTAAGTAATGATCATAAGAATAAGAAGAAAAAGTAAGAAAGCGCACAAAGAAAGCAGAAGTTCATGGGAGAGGAAAACTTAGATCAGATAGATATAAGTATTGCCAAGACCTTAGAATACCCTTAGTACAGGTAATAATGAATAAACCAGGAAAAATAGAATAGGTAAATCATGTCTAACATTAAAAAACTAGCCTGGAATTAGAGTAATCTGAGCAGAACCAATGGTGGATTTAAGGAAGGGATTCCTCTGACCCTAATCTAGCGCATCAAGTTTAGCGACAACAAGGCGATCTTTACAGAAGCTATGATCACACGGTTGATTTGATTAGAGGGGTGTGAACAGAGCCTCAACAAAATGTCACAAAAACAGAGCAAACAAACTATCGCAACAACTTCAAATTGGCTTACACATGTTACCGCTTTTAAAATTGCTCGGAAAAATGCACTGACCAAAAAAAAAAAAAAAAAAAAAAAAAAAAAAAAAAAAAAAAAAAAAAAACAGTGTAATGTTTTACGATTAGACCGATTTTTTTTATACGATCCGGGACACCTTCGATAACCTGTCCGTCTGGGGGTGGGATACGGGGTCAGACCCTTGAACAATTTTGCGGAGAAAAGCAAGTTTAAAGAAGTAACAGAATTAATTTGTCGAGATGACCTTTAGGACTTGGATTAACAAGACAGAAAACAAAATGTTTTGTTATTCACTGAATCTAGTTTCCCCACTGAATCTCTCTCCGACCAAATTTAGATATACCCACAATTATAAAAAATTGCAAAGTGGAATTTAATATATCAAGCTGAGTAATTCTTAACACCAAAAAAAGGCATTTTAGGCTTGAATTGGCTTCCAATATACCCGACTTATCTCTGCTTAAACAAAAGAGGAAAGTGGTTGCTAAGGTGTTTTTACCTTGTCTCCACGGTTGTGTACCCTCACAAACAAACCCTCTGGTGAAACTTCTTCAATAACAAGGTCTCCTTTTTCATGGCTTGTAGTCTTAAAGCCGTGAACTTGAAGCTCAGTGCTGTGTTCGACAATAGTTCTCTTCCTTTTGGTGCCGCGGCCTGGAGTCACAGACGTACGTCCAGAAACAACGGTTGGAGTCTGACGTCCGCTCGTATGAAGGTTGATTGCGGAAATTGAACGATTGGATGTTGACAAATTCAATCTATAAAATAAAGTATTAGGTTAAAAGTGGCATACTTATAAATGCTAAAGTTTACCAGTATCAGGAAAATAAACTGAAAACAGAAGTTATTTAATGCCTTTTTGAAGGGTGATTTGACCGTTTCTAACATTAAAATAGCCTTTCATGGTTGAAGTTAATATAAACTGTCGTAAAAAAAAAAAGGAAATATCTCAAATAATAGAAATGAACTCATAAGTTCAAAAATTCCGCAAATATTTTTATATGCGAAAACGGCCAAAAGCCAACCTCATATCCATAGTATACCCAAAGGTAATCAGTATTGTGATCAACAATTTTAATTGTAAATATTATATATATATATATATATATATATATATATATATATATATATATATATATATACATATATATACTATATATATATATATATATATATATATATATATATATATATATATATATATATATATATATATATATATATATATATAGTACTAGGAGCCCGGCGGCAGGCTTCTATGTATGGATTCAAACTGTCACTAGTCTTCTAACCACAGCTAATTTGAGACAATTTGCTGTCTTTTCATATTACGGTCTTTTCAAAGATATTTGATTATTAAAGCAAGTCCGAAGTCTAACAACGATATCTACTAAGCTTCAGACTTTTGGTTTTCTTTTTTAAGGTTTTTGAATTGTTGTAATTCCTTGTTAAAATATATACAATTATTTTTACAATAACCAGCCACCGGGCCCCGGCGGCAATTGGCACGCGGCAGGCTTCTATATATGGATTTTCCTTGTCGCTTGTCTTCTAACCGCAGACAATTTGCTGTCTTTTCACACTGCCGGTTTTTCAAAGATATATTATTATTAAAGCAAGTCAGATTTCTAACAACGATATCTACTGAGCTTCGAACTTTTGACTTTCTTTTTAAGGTTTTTGAATTGTTATAATCCCTTGTTAAAATATATACAATTATTTTTACAATAACCAGCCACCGGGCCCCGGCAATTGGCACGCGGCAGGCTTCTATATATGGATTTTCATTGTCGCTTGTCTTCTAACCGCAGACAATTTGCTGTCTTTTCACACTGCCGGTTTTTCAAAGATATATTATTATTAAAGCAAGTCAGATTTCTAACAACGATATCTACTGAGGTTCGAACTTTTGACTTTCTTTTTTAAGGTTTTTGAATTGTTACAATCCCTTGTTAAAATATATATACAAATATTTTTGCAACTACCAGTTTTTGCTCTTTACGCAATTTAATGTCTTTTCATACTGTATCATTTCAAAGATATTTGATTATTACAGCAAGTCTAATTTCTAACAACGATTTCAACAAAGCTTCAAACTTTTGGTTTTCTTTTTTTAAGGTTTTTGAATATATATATATATATATATATATATATATATATATATATATATATATATATATATATATATATATATATATATATATATATATATATATATATATATATATATATATATATATATATATATATATATATGCCTTTACACACCAATTGTGTGATTTCGCGAAACTGTTTGAGAAAAAAAAAAAACCTATTTTTCAAATTATGAATTTTCGAGGGTAAAGCAAATATACCTTGCCCCCCCCCCCCCTTTGACGCCACTACTTTGCACCCATTCCGTCAAAGTAGTACCCAATTCATCCCCTGAAGTTGCAATGTCCTTTGAATCCTGTCTTATGACCTCTTGCTAGTACATTCAAGAACGTACCGATTTTTGCTGGACCGCATATTAGCAAGGCAATCCAGAGCCGTGGGTAGACGAGTAAGCAGGTTGTAGGTAGCCTTAAACCCCATACCTCCCCCCCCCACAGAAAGATTTGTGATCTTATATTTCCTGCATATTTCACAGGCTTATTCCCCTCTTTTTTTTAACTTTCTTCTTTTCTTCTTTACGAGCCTGTTAGAACATTGTTGTTGCACAACGTACTAAACCGGGTCTATACTCCTGAAACCATTACAACTTTGAATCTTCACAATCCAGATTACTCAAGTTACTACCAAACTTATGCCTTTTCAACACAACGCGAATATATTGCTAGAATAGAATACGATTTATTTGGGCTTAAAGACCATTGACCACGGCAACATACATAGATTTTTATGCATCGTTCTTGATGATCTTTTAAGCACTATATTTATTCGAATGTTTAATTTATTATCGCAGTTTAATTTATTCGAATGTTTCTTATTGTCTAGTTACAGAAATGACAACAACTACATAGAAATTACAAAAATCCTACCATAATCCTACAGAAACCTAGCTCTATGATCCATCGCGAGACGGCGGAATCATGTCAAATGTCTTACCACTAATAAAACATGCATCCACACACATTGTCGACAACCAATCAAAACCCACCCTATCTAATACTTCAACTCTCCAAGCATCCAGTTCTTCACATACACATATCAAGTGATATACACTTTCAGTCAAACCTCCACACATGGGACAAAAATTGGACCCACCTTTGACCTATCCCTCCCAATAAACTTTCCTCTTTGGCCCAGTTCCAAACTATCGGCTCTCATTTCGACTGATAATTTTATTTCCATTTTAACTAAACCCACCTCAAAAAGTATAACATTACCCAAAATATCTCTCAACTATTGCTAGATATCAGACATAGGATGTAAAAGGTTTGATTTCTGGCATCGAAAAAAAGACCCCCCCCCAAAAAAAAAAAAAAAAAAATTACCTTCGAAGCTATGGTGCTGAAAGCTATCAGAGCTATGGAAGCAGTATGATGTTCCTAGATCATTGCAGAAATATTTTAAGCAGAACATAAAAGGTTAAATTTATTTCTACAGATAAGGGGGAGAGATTGATGGGACCTCCTTATAAATAAAGACGAAATTAACTGACTGCATTCCAGTGGTGTTTTCAGATGACCAAACAAAGTAACATAGAAGCCAAAGAAGTTACACAGTAACTGTAGCGATTGATAATAGATATGAAAATAAGGTAAGTTAGACTGATCGGGGGTTTAACCTGGAAAAAAAAATGCTATTGCTGTTCTTTACCTGACAACACCAAAAAACAACTACTTCCTTCCTTTTGACAAAACCTCTGGCAAAACTGACCTAAAAATATCTTAATGTACCATAAGTACCTCTAATGAACTTACAATCTTTCCCTATGTAATAACAAGAAATAAAAGTACATAATAAGAGTGGACTTGTACAATCATCATTTAAATTAAAAGCATCAAAACAAGGAAAACGAATGACACAGATAAGGCAGCTTGTATTTAACTAGCCCTAGCCCTAGCCAGCCTGCCTCTGGGATTATTTGTAGTCTATCAGAGAATAAACTGCAACCACATGTGTTTTCAGGCACAGGGCTTGAAGCGTGTGTTCAGCAGGTTCGGCGAAAATTGTTGTCAGGTTCTCAGTGTTTAACCTATCCAAACTTTAAAAGTTTTCATCTTACGAGTTCCAAGCGTGTTGAAGAAGGGTTCATCAAATTTGTTACGCGACAGAATAGCATGCTTGAATATGGGTCCCGAAAAGACATTCGCTGTGTTGAACAGAGCACTCAAAACCATAATCTGCACAACCCGTATCGAACTCCGAGTTAAATGTGCGCAACCTGAAAACGGGGCTTAGGAAGGACCATAACATAAAAACCATACCTCGACTCCTCAGACTCGAGTAGTTTTCTATAAGTTGCAATTTCCATATCAAGATTGCATTTGATATCCATAAGCTCTTGATATTCCTTGGTTTGCAGGGCCATCTCATCTCGGAGACGCTGTATCTCAGCTTTAGCAGCAGCCAAAGCACTTGAATGATTCTTCCTCTCATTCTCCAAAAGGGCTTCCAACCCACGAATACGATTCTGTAAACATAATTTACGCTACATATATTTATGTCATCAAAATTATTAGCATATAAGCTAATCATTAAATTATTACGAAATTCACGCTTTCTTGTACGTCTAAAGAAGAAAATGCTTCTGGAAAAAAAAATTAGTTACATATTACGAACAGAATTTACGAACACAATTTAACAATTTACGAATATATTTACGTTACATATGTTTATGTTGTCAAAATTATTAGCATATCATATAAGCTAATCATTAAATTATTACGAAATTCACGCTTTCTTGTAAGTCTAAAGAGAGAAAATGTTTCTAGAAAAAAAAATTAAGTTACATATTACGAACAGAATTTGCGAACACAATTTAACAATTTACCTTACATATGTTTATGTTATCAAAATTATTAGCTTTCTAGAGCATAAAATTATTACGAAATTTGCGATTTCTTGTGGCTAAAGAGAGAAAATTTTTCTAGAAAACAATGAGCCTTGTCTTATAATTCGTTTCGATCCTCGCTTTCGCAAGTCTTCTAAACACAAATCTTTTTTCTTCACTTTCGTTTTTGAGTCGCTCTGATTCTTGTTGTCACAAATCATCTAACAGCTTATGTATTTCTACTTCATTTTGGATATTTATTACTTTTTTTTCTTAAGCCAGAAAATCCCAGGATGCCAATTTTCAAAAAAAAAAAGAAAAGAAAGCGGCCATTTTGGAGAAAAATACATAAATAAACAATTATTGGTCGTTTAAAGATATATATGTATAAATACATACATACATATATATATATATATATATATATATATATATATATATATATATATATATATATATATATATATATATATATATATATATATACCCACAATTTAGGTTATCAAATGTCTATGTTATCAAAATTATTAGCTTTCTAGACCATATATTATTGCAGAATTTGCGCTTTCTTGTATGTCTAAAGAGAGAAAATATTTCTAGAAAACAAAATTATAAGATGTTTCAAATTGAATCATTTGTTCCTAAAAAACAAATTTCATGCCTATTACCAAATTACAGTTTGCTTCTTCAGTACATATCATCAGTCAATACAAAATAAAGGTAAAAAAAAATAAATGAAAAATAAAGCAATAAATACACAACTTAATAAAGGGTAGCATTATACTCCTGCATGGAATACGGAAACAAACGATCTTTCATGCCGCATGTATTACGTTTCTTTCAGCTTTGGGATTGGCCTTACGAAAACCCTTGGGTCTTTTGATGATAAAATTTGAGGGAAGTATATCATAATGTTTATAGGATATTTTCAATTTACGCATTTTTTTATTTAATATATAATTTTATATATATTTCACATTTTTTATATATAATAATTTTTATATAATATATAATTTACGCACATTTTTTCAAAATCCATTCTCCGCTTCAGCCTTCTTTGCTCCAGCGAAACTAAATCAAATTTAGCTAACTGTTTAGAATATACAATTCCCGGTCGATGGGAAATAGCAACGAAAGCATGGTTCCAAATTTTTTCGATACGATTATATTGTTCCGTAGTTAAATCAGAATACCAGAACGGGGCAGCATACTCTAAAAGCGGCTAAATGCAAATTATTAAAGATGGGACGATGAAACATGAAATTTTGTCATCAATTTTAATATTTGAAAGCTAACATTACCTCTCTTCACAAAATCTACAACCAGCACCCCCCACAAATAAATAAATTAAGGTTAGAAGTGATAGTTATTTCTTTTAGTTTTATCTCGAATTAGTTGTTCAGGAACAGAAAAAATAACTTTAGGGTTAAAACTCTTCAAAAAATTAAACTGTAAAATGTTACTTTCCATTCACAGCCAGTAGTGAAGACTTTTACGTCATCAATGATTACCGCAACACTCCTAGGTTCCTTGTTAACACATATTTCTACTCGGCTAAATCCATTAGCGTATTTTTATTTACTTCCATATTAGTGGCAATATTTCTAATCATGACTAAAAATAAAACTGGGCCTAACATAGTCCCTAGAAAAAACCCCAGAAAACAGAGAGAGGATCTGAGAAAAAAATCTTATATTTCATCATTTAAAATCAATTTGAAAAAAAAACTTCGAACAATCAAATTAGGGTTTACAGAAGATTCAACAAGTAGTTATTTTTATATTAAAAATATGTTACAGTAGATTAAATCTTTTTGAAAATCTATTTTAGTGTCTTAAATCAGTGATTTTAAATCAGTCTTAAATCAAGTGATTTTAAACAGAAAATTCGAAAAGCGTATGGGGTGATTCTGTCTTGCAAGCAACTGTATAAACGCCGCATTCTGCCACGAATCTTAGGCCATATCTTCTGTTATCTTTCTGGCCCATATTTACTATTGATGAGAAAAAACAATCCGCAGTGCGTTTTATAAGCTTGCAAAATACCTGCTAAGCCACGCCCTCTGGCGAAAAAATCAGATATCAGCATGTTATGGAGTCGATGATCCATTAGCTGTGATTTGGGTCAGGAGGGAGAATCTCCTGAAGACTCCTGAAATCTCCTGAAGACCCCACACATAGTATGCACGAGGCAATAGGCAGCCGTTTGTGAAAGTTGTTCTTTTCATGCACTTTTTTGCCCAAATTTTCTTTTTTCTATTTTTTTTTTAGATTTTTTAAATCAATCTATTAATTAAATTGACTAGTGACGTATTAATATAAGTTGTTCTTCAGCAGTTGTGCCTACAGTTTTCACTTCATTTTTCTTTACTCCATTCTTTACTGTTTTTGTACTGTAAAAATAGACAATAAAATTTATTGATTAATTCCTATAAGGATAAGCCATCTAGCCGGTTCGTCAACTTGCTTGACAATACAATCAAGCAGTTCAATCAAGTAATATGCTGTAGACACCATTAATATAGTACAACTGCTTAAAATCAACTAGTGGTTCAATTTTACATTTTAACCATTTTACTAAAAAAGATTTTCATAAATTTCGTTAAAAGTGGGTAATTAAAATATGACTATGAGTTTTAATACTTCAAATTAGGGTGCATTATGAGGCCTTCAGTTAGGCCCTAATTACTACAAAATTGGAGGACAGACCTACTACCTGTCCGTGTAGATAAGACCCCAAAACTGAAACTGACAATTTTCAACACCCAGATTTATAAATCGCTGGTCTTTCAGCCCATCGCTGTATTTTACTTATAAATCTTGGATTGACTTAAATGTATTTTTAATACACTTGAAAATTAATTTGGTATTATTTACCTGAAGACCATTGTTGCTTGATTCGAGTTCACTTATTCTGGCAGTAAGATTATCTACTTGAAGTCGATATGTGGTAACTTCCTCGGCTTGAGAACCATAGTAATTTGACTGTCTTTGAATGTCGGCTTGTAGCTGGCCAATCTGAAAAAAAAAACATCGGTAAAAAAAAACAAAAAAAAAAAACTGAAAACTGAAATTGAAACAAGCAGACTGAAAAAAAGTAAACTGAAAAAAGTAAAAAAAGACTAGTAAAAAACTTTTTCATGCCCGTTAACTAGGAAAGTTTCCCAAAGCTTCCTTATTTAAGTAGATTTCAAATATGCAACACTATATTTTGGGCCGTCCTAGCTGAGTGGTTAGCGCGCTGGTCATGAAATCCATTGTCCGAAAGAGCAGAAGTTCAAGTCCTTCTGTTGCTGGTTATTTGGCTTGGAACGGGGGTCAGTGGCGTGACTCTGTAAGCTCAACCAGAGTCGACTCAGCTCAAACTGGGTACCTGGAGAGATCTAGAGCGGATAAACAGGATGGGTGTTTGAAAGCACAGGATGGCTGGCCCCCCATTGCACTTCCTAGCTGATGAAACGGAGATCAGCACCAACGGCAGAGCCTATAAAGTCCAAAGCCTTAAATTATATATATATAGCCATTTTTAGTTTTTCGCTTCCGGAAGTGGATTAAATGTTTTTCTGTTACACAGCGCGAGCACTCATTCTGGTGTTGTTTTTCTTTAACCTATTATCGTTTATACTCAAGTTTTGTTTTTTTATTTTTTGTGGGTAAAAGAGAAATACTCAATATATGAGGCTTTTAGTTAAGATTTTCAAGCAAAGCGGTCACACTAGACTAAAGTAAAAATTCCATTACTATCATCGTCTAAAATCATCACAAGCAAATTATTGAAAATCATAAATGTGGAATGCAGATGGACAATCAAGCAATGGTCAAGTGTTAAAGCCTTTCTAGAAAAAGTTAATTTATGTTCAAAATTTATAAATTTCTCTTCCAGGAATTCTATTTTCCTGGTCCTACATTAAGAAACTTAAAAAAAAAACTTTTTCGCATGCTGACCAATGGTCTGCGTAGCGTAGGTACCAATCTCCTGATTCATGCCTTCAGGAGGGGGGGTGCAATGGTGATTGGGGGCAAATCATCCGACACTTCCCGTGTTTTTTTTTCCCCAGATTTCTCCAGGTACCCATTAAAAGCTGGGCCAACTCTAGCTAGGCTTACAGAGTCACACCATTGACCCACGTCCACACCAAATAACCAGCGCCACCAGGACTCGAACCCCTAACTGAACTTCAGGATTTCAAGTCTGGAGTGCTAACCACTCGGTCGGGACAGCTCGAATTAGTCAATATGGTGCTGTAATGACTTTTCCAAAACGAAAGATACATAAACTTATAGGACACAAAATTTTACGCAGAGCTAGAATCTAAATCCAACTGCTGACGTCACGGACAACAATTTGTTCTCTAAGATTACATCAAGTAACCTAAAGTCTATAGTTATAAGATCATGAAAGGTTCTACAGCGTAGTGTGATAGAGCTATTACTCCCCATGACCCATTGTTTAAGTAATGTTGACTTGTCACAAAGATCAATTTCACATTGAAAAATGTCACATTTTGTCACAATTATTAAATGTTACATTAATAAGCACCGAATTCGCAAAACAAAAGTCATGAATATGAATATCAAAAAAATGTGAATCTGCCTTTTTAGACCAAAATGGTAAAAACCAATTTGGTCTTCCCACTATTTCGCCAACTATTTTGTTAAGGCTAAAAACCAATGTTTTAAAACTGAACTGGCCATGTATGGCAAATTTTTAGCGTCCAGTAAGAAAGAAAACACAAATCTATGAGAAAAGAAATGCGTGAAAAAAACTAAAGAGACAAGCGAAAAGCAAGAAAGCCAACATTTGCAGCAGAAACATATATACGCACTTTCAGTCTGGGAGAACTGACATCCGATACTAAATTCCATAAAATCTACAACTAGAACTCCGGCTTTATTAGCTTTAATTTTGACCCCCCCCCCCTTGATAGCAAGAAAATCTTACACCAATGACCGGGAATATCGTAGGAAAATCATAAAACTAAACTTCCAAAGCCACGACAATTTTCTAATTCATTTTTTCAATAAACAAAACAAAATTAATCACAAGGCAGTGAACGAATAAACCACAAACCCACTCATACACGGTAGGTGGGGGTGGGGTCTCTCCTAGCATAGGCCCATAGTTCTCTCTCTTTCCCCACACTAGTCTTCAGTTACAAATTTTGAATTGATATCAGCTCGTGATTTTGGTTTAATGGTGACCCAGATCAAGCTAGGGCGTATCTGTCGATTCTTTCTTTGGGGTAGAGGGGGGGGGGTTCAAGTATGCTTACTTAGTTTTTTCTATGATAAATTTAAAATCAGACAGTACAGAACTACATAAAAATCAAAGGCAACTGACGAAACAGTCTAAATATTTTAGGGTCATTTTTTACTTTCTTGGTCGGAAGGAGTAACTCTGGCGTTTTAGAAATAGTAAGTCTCGCAAATTTTTCATACAGTAGCCCCCCATTGACATACTAAATTTATCGGCTCATGGGACTAAGTACTACTTCATAAGCATGGAAAAAGTGGATTCGACCTCTCGGAACTACTAGGTAACTTCCAAAACGCAAAATCGTAGCCTTACTGAGCTAATAGAATTAGGTTTTTTAGGTTGAAACACACTAGTCTACAAGTAAGCTTTTCTGATTTTGAACCTTACTCAAACCCTACCATAGGATATATGCTTGAACCCCGCCTCCCTTGGTCAAATGCTACAACCCTACCCATCCCAGTCTAGGGTCAAACTTTGTGCAGCTAATCATAAATAATTGATAATAATAACCAATGTAGAAAAAAGAACAACAATATTGCATTCATTATTCTAGCCAAGGTTTTCCTTTTTTATTTAATTTATATTAAAACGAAAAAAAACAACATTCGAATGAAAATGGGAACGGGAGGAATTTTATTTATTTTACTTATGCAAAGCAAATATTTAAATCATTCGGATTATTCAATGCTTTCCGTCTAATTAGTCTATTTCTCAGTGGTACCACTTGGGAAAGGGGGCCTCTTCTCCTTTACACGATTCTCACAATTACAGTGTATCAACCAAAAAAGTATTCAGAAAAAGCCAAAACCTTCGTTTCGTAGAGAGTCTGAATATCCTCCCGATTTCCTCGCATTTGCGCCTCGTAGTTCTCACGAAGATCTCTCAATGCCTCCTGGAGTCTAGCTTCATACTCTTCCTGAAGCCGACCGTCAATTTCACTGATTTCAGTTTGCTTACGCAGGCGCACTTCAGATACTTCACGTTCATGAACCTAGAAAAAGAGAAGATAAACAATGAAGCTAAAAACAATATAAAAAAATAAACAATTATATGGAAAGATATTTTGTATGGCCTTCTAGCTAGCTTGTGGGGTATTAATTAAGTCTTTGGATCTTACTTATTTATAACCAATTCATTACAAAAAAACTGATAAGTTTATGTTAAAACCCCATCTCAGCCCCTCGCAAAAGGATTTTATTTCCGACAGTACCTGTCCTTCTGAGATGCATGCATTCTCTTCGGGTACAGTGGCAGATTCGACCCTGAACGGAGCTACATTTTTACGGAACAGCCTAGTCCGTTCCTCTTAAGGTTCCAATGATAAATTATCAATGGAGAGAGGGGGATAAAACAACAAAGTTGATTTTCTATACCGAAATTTTTATTTTTTAGAAAGGGCTCTTTCAGACATATTTTTAGGGTGTTACTCTATCTTTTTCCTGGCGAGTAAATGGTAATTGTCACGATGTAACCAGTTTTGTAACTAACACTAATAATATTTTCTAATATTTAAAAATGATTCTACGGGAAGTTTTATTACTAAACTAGATATAATGTACTAACAAAAAAGTATGTGTCCAATAAGAGTCATGCATACTCCTGCCATTTACCCGTGCCCCATCCATTTAAACATATGCCTCTCAAATACTTGGACTATCTGTCTTGGCTTTTCTCTGTCTATAATTAGCCATGTCTTGATGCAACCTATGCAACCTACTGCAAAATACTTGATAACTTGATAACAACTAAACAAATGATTATATTTATTACATGTGGATATTCTGGTCCAATCCTTATACCACACCATTCTCCCTGCGTTGACGTTTGTATAAAAACAAGAATTAATGCCTGAAAATCAAAACAAAACATTGCCGTAGTTGTTGCTTCTTTTTTAGCCGATTTTTTTTTAAGTGACAAAATTTAAAATTGCCACATGTCAGATAACTTAAATAGAACAGGCCTACGTATTTTACCGATGAAATGAGCCGCCCCATAAATTAAAAACTAGCTGCGAATTTTTTTTTTAATCTAATTTTCTCTTTTGTTTGTTCTATGAGGTTTATCAAATTCGCTTCTAGGGTTTTTCCACATTTTTCTGCCAAATCCAAGTTATTTTAGTCCTAAAATTCCGATTCTTTTGTACAAATTTGGATTTTTCCAAAGCTTAATGCGCAATCCATCAAGCAAACGTGTGTTTTAATAAGTCGATTAAAAATTCACATTTGGGCGACAAAACCAACCTAAAACATAAAAAAAAATAAAGATTAAATTTCTATTGTGCTATGATAGAAAAATTTCAGTGGGAGCTGTTTTAATTAATTCTCCAAGAAATGTTCACATGACACTTATAATTAGTAAATTGACTCAAGAGAACAGTTTAAAGCAAGTTCAGACGAAAGACAATTGTCAATCGATGTAGTACAGCCAAAATATGGTTAAAACTTTAAGAAATTGCAACAGAAATGGTTTTCAAACCATTCGATATAGAGAAAAAGGAACTTATTAACAAATCTGAAATCGGCATCACTACCCAGAGTGAGGGCAAATTTGCCTTTGAAATACAAAGGAGGGGGCAAAAAGCTAAAAAGTATATTTCGTGATAAAAGAAATATAGTGTTCATAGCAAACGAGGAAAAAAGGAAACAAATAGAAAATTAATCGTATTCAAGACGAAATCTATGAAAAGCTGGTTCATCCCAACTGAATACAAGGACCAACTGTTTCATATTGGCATCTACAATACTCGAAAGTTTCAAAGGGATATTTGTCATATGAAACCAATTTTAACACTCAGCAGAACTGAGACAACACTGTGGATGTGTGATTAACTTACATTATACAAACATATTTTGAATTAAAGGCAATGGAGTCTATTTACGATAATGTTGGGGAGACTAAAAATACATTTTTCTAATTTAGAAAAGGGAGGGGGGCAATCATGCTGTTTCATTCAATGTTTTCAATGAAAAAATCAAAAAGGAATTATATATCGTAAAGAGGGGGCAAAAAATCTTGAGGGGGATGGCGTTCGGAGCGACCAGAATTCACCAAAACTAAGCCACGACAGTAGTCGATTCTCGCTTTGACAACTGAATTTTGCGTCCAAGTTATGAAAGAATGTATTCATATGGATGAACACTCGCCAACGTTAGGCTAGACTGTCGTAAATCCATTATCGTTTCGGCAGCCAAATTTCACTTCCGTATTATGAAGAAATTGCTCCATATGGGCGAATATATGGTTCATTTCAGCTCCAGTTCAAAGTTCAAAAATGGCCCAGCCCTGAATGAAATTCAAAAATTAACTCAGTACTGTTTTGAAAAACGCCAGCAATGATTTAGCATCTTTCTGTTAAACATTCGGCAACTATTAGATATTTTGAGGGACGAGGGGGGGGATAATGGGAGGGGAGGCAAGAATAGTGGCGAGGGGAGTTAAAAAGCAGTATCTAACTTTAAAGAAATAAGAGAGAAGAGAGTACTTAGTTAATTTTTTCAACTTCAAATACCTGTTTTTCTAGATCCAATTCTTCTTTCAGTGATAAAAGTCTGTTTTGACAGTCAGTCCTACGTAAAATTTCGTCCTCAAGCTGAGATTTCAATTCTGGCACCTGAGACCGGAGTCGGTCTCGCTCGGCAATGACACCCTAAAATGAATAAGAGAAAACGTTAAATGAATCCACACTTTCACTTGAATATTAATTGATCGTTCTTAGATAATACTACTTAACTATGCTTACGAATTCCAATAATTCAACGCCAAATAACAAAATAATATTACTGAAGTAATAATACTCAAATGGTCCTGAATATACATAGAATTTCACCAGCATATAAATCTACGTACAGTTCATCTGCTGCACCTTTATTTAAAAAAAAAACTAAGAAAAAAAGTATCTCAGCTGAGAAATGTAAATCATAGAACCTATGATTAAGTCAGGGTAATGTTTTACCAAATACGACGGTAGTATGACACAAAAAGATTTATTTTCATTGAAGGTCTAAGCTTAAATGTTTTAAACTACAATCTAACATATGTGCATATGTACAAGGCTTAAAAAAAAACTTATTATTCTAATTTGTTTTGTACTAGCATAAAAATCATAAGTAGCTAGCTTCTTAATGTCCATCATCCACTCGAGAACAAACAGATGTAAGGGAGCTGAGTTGCGTGACTTCCGGTAATAAACCAATGCCAATACTCTTCTATTACACGCATTTCAGCCTAAACTAATAAAAGATATTACTTTTTGTTTGTACGAGTGATAAGAGAAAATGGGGAAATATGAAAAAATGCTAATTAATGTCGACAAAATTTCTCATTCGTGTATTTCTCACAAAACAAACATCAACTTATGGTCAAAATTGAGAAATCTATTAAAACAAAAAAGCGTTAAACAAAGTTTATATTCGTGTGCTAACAAATTTTAGAACATGGAATAATAGTGGGATAACACCCTAGAATAGCATACCTACAACCAAGGCCGTATCCAGGGAAGGAAGGTCGGGTTTTTAGCCCCCCCCAAAAAAAAAGGACAAAAATACATATAACAAAAATTCGGATAAGCTACAGTTTGCAAAGATTTTTTATACCCCACCCCATACAGAGAAAAAAAAAATCTTGGATACCCCATTGCCCACAGCAGCAAAAGAAATTACAGATATTTTGAATTTGAACTAAGCTTTACGTCAAAATTTCGGTTTATACTAAATGAGGAATTACATACACAAGAAAGTAAACAAAAGGAAACGAATTTATTCCTCATTCGACAAAGATAGATTCATCGTTAAAATTTGAAAAAAAAAAATGCAATTTGTGTTGAATATTTTCGGAGTTCTATCAGATTAAAGCTAAATTCTGGTTGAAGACACATTTCACTTCGGAACTTTGGATAAAACTCACCCCATGAAATGAATTTTGGTATCTGATTTTGGTTTATGATTAAATAAATACTAACTTAACTCAAAAATGAAGTTGAATTAAAAAAAAAACAAATAACATACAATTGTAATTTTCATTAAATTAAAACTAAATTAGGCAAAAACTGAATTGAATGCTTGGTTAGCTTCTATTTCAGATTCAAGTATGGAGGACCGTGTCGCTAGTCAGGAATATTTTGTTGGTACTTCCGTATTAGCCAGTACACATTTGAGAAGTGAAGTTAGGTTAATCCTAATCAAATATACCAAAATATGATTAAAATAAAATAATTTAGTTTATATAAATATAATTTGGGCTATATATTTGAACATTAGGGGAGGGGAGGGGTAAAGTAACCTAACCTTATAGCGAATAATGCTTAGATTGAATATGAATATCAAGCTTAAAGTGAAAAAAGAATATTTTCCTATTGAAGTATAAATGAAACTTAAAACGAACAGAAATTAAATAAACAATCAATGCTAACAAACATACGATAGATATTAATACCATAAAGAAAGAAAAACGAGCAAAAATGGGGTTTTTATAGGCCAAATGAAGATACTGAAAAAACAAAGCGAATATTTCGAGAGGACAAACGCCTCTCTTCTTCAGCGCGAAACAAAACGATGTATCAATAAAAGCCAAAAAGCCGCTTATTCTTAAATCACCGGATCTCTGTTTAAAGCTAGACCTAAATGTTGGTATTTATAAATTTCAACAGCTTCTCTGTAGTGCTGGACAATACCTTTATCATGCGAAATAAGACTAGCTTGATTAAACAAAATAGTATGGTCTGGTTTTTCAAAAATGTGCTCTGCAAGGGCAGAGTCAAAATTTTCTGTTTTTTTCCGCTTTTTAAGTGTATTTAATTGAACTAGAATGCTGAGTTAATCTATCTGTTAGTCGCTGATTAGTTCTTCCAATATACCAAAGACCACACGAACAAGGAAAAACAGAGATTAAACAGAGATTCCGGTGATTTAAGAATAAGCGAGTCATATTTCGGTTTTCTCAAAAGAGAAGCCGATACGTTAGTAATCCCTGAAATAAACCTTGAACCACTTTCCCAGTCATCTAATCAAACACGTGAACAACCCCTTAGGTCTCAAAGGGTGTCTGCAAGAAATGCGTTAATTAAAATCCGAAATCAAATGACATAGTTTTCCAACTTATTTAATTGCTGGTTCGTTTTGTTTTTTCGAGTGAATGAATTGATTCCTTTCCTTTGTCAGTTGTTCGCTAGTATCCGTCGATGGCAGTTCATGTTTTTTTGGATTTTGTGCAAATCGCGGATATTGGCGAATAACTCGCTTTTATGGTTGTTAGGTAGTTGGTTTTAATTCTTTTAATTTTTGGCTTTTATTGATACATCGTTTTGTTTCGCGCTGAAGAAGAGAGGCGTTTGTCCTCTCGAAATATTCGCTTTGTTTTTTCAGTATCTTCATTTGGCCTATAAAAACCCCATTTTTGCTCGTTTTTTTTCTTTCTTTATGTGATGTCAGGCCAATGTGGTTTAAGAAATTATCATAGATATTAATGTAAATTAATAACTAAATCTTAAAACGAGTGAAACTTAAATTGAATATGCAAATCAAGCTTGAAACGAACAAAATCACCGCAAACAAGAGTTTGGGTATAACCTCCTTCTCTCACTGTAAAACCTACTGCGTCATTGGCGCTTTACTGAAAACCAATTTTATGACAAATGTTTTCTTTTGTACTTAATATAGAAAATAAACATTAAAATTATAGTAAGATTTTGAACTGGTGAGCTTTCAGCAATTAATATCATTATACATAAAATATTCAGTTTAATTTATTAGCTGTTTTTAAAGTTGTTAAAGACGAATATAGTTTCCCTACAGACAAGTGTTTGGATACTGCCTCCTTTCCTAACTGTAAATAAAAACCAAAAGCCTACTGCGTCATTGGCGCTTAACTGAAAACGGATTATATTACAAATATTTTCTTTTCCAGTTCTTACAGTATTGAAAATAAAATACAATTACAGTGAAATAAATTCTTTAACTGATGGATCTTTCAACAATTGATACCATTATTCATCAAATATTCAATTTGATGTTGTTTATACTTTCTAATACTGTTCAAGACGCATATAGTTTCAGTAAAGCGCCAATGACGCAGTAGGTTTTAGACTTTTACAGTGAGAAAAGGAGGTGATACCCAAACTCTGTTTGCAGTGATTTTTGTTCGTTTCAAGCTTGATTTGCATATTCAATTTGTTTCATCACTCGTTTTAAGAATCATTTATTAATTTACATTAATATCTATAGTAGGAATTTTTTTTTTCGTTTTAAGGTTGATTTTCATATTCAATCTCGGCATTACTCGCTTTAAGATCCATTTATTCATTTATATTATTACTTGTTGAATGTTTTTTGCAGTGATTGTTTATTTAATTTCTGTTCGTTTTGGGTTTCATTTATTCTTTAGTAATAATTTCTGGTCGTTTTGAGTTTGAATTTAAAAGGTATTTGTATCTGCTGAGCTTAAGTTTAAAATGGCCTTTACTTTTCTTTGAAAAACTTATTTTTCGGAAAGTTTTTTTTTAAATTAATTTTTGTTCGTTTCTGATTGCAAAAAATTCAGGTTTTTAAAAATTCCTTATTTCAAAATCAAACTTTAGAAAAAATCAAATATTTATCAAAGTATCAGAACTGATATCAAAGTGAAAAAAAGGGTTTTTGTCAACCTCGGAGTTTTTATATTATCTGATGTTTGAACTATTTTTTACAAAATTGTTATCTCAAAATTTTTATCGGATGGGTTTGGGAAAAAAAGGCGTGGGGGACTAGATTAAGCTTCGGTCTCTTTTGACTCTTTATAAGTGAACTAGAACTTTCTATTTTTAATCAAATGAGCCCTCTCTGAAGTTTATACGAGTATCACTTCTACAAGAACCATATATAACCCCAGAGTATAACTTACAACGCCTATCCCTGGGCCCTGGGGGGTTGTGTCGACACTAGAGTTTTAATATGTGATGGTTGAACTGTTTTTAACAAAATGGTCACACGAAATTTTTATCGGGTGGGTTTATCCATCCGATACGCCTAAAGGCGTGGAGGGCGGAAGGGGGTAGTTGCCCTCTGATCTTTTTTCACTCTGAGAAAATAAACAACAACTTTTAATTTCCATTCAAATGAACCCTCTCTGAAGTTTATACGAGCATACCTTCCATAAGAACCATATATGCCCCACAGCAATACTTACAACGCCTTCCCGGCCCTGGAGGGGGGGGGTGTTGACACAGGAGTTTTTCCTATCTATTCTTTGAACTATTTTTAACGAAATGACCATAGGTAAAGGTGTTTTTGTTATATGATCTTTCAACTATTTTTAACAAAATGGCTACCCCAAATTTTTTATCAGATGTATTTGGGGAAAAAGGGCTTGGGGGACCAGTTGCCCTCTGATCACTTTTGACTCTTAAAAAGGGCACTAGTACTCTCAATTGCCCCCTTTGAAGTTTATACGACGACCCCTTATATGAAGTGCCTCTGGAAAAAAACAAATGGAGTGTGGGGGGAGGCTAGCTACCCACCGATTCAACTCTTAAAAAGTGAATTACAACTTTCAATTTCCAATCAAATGAACCCTCTAGGAATTTTATACGAGCATCCCTTCCACAACAACCATATATGCCCCCAGGGCATAACTTAAAACGCCTACCCCGGGGCCCTGGGGGGGCTGTGTCGACACCGGAGTTTTTTTGTCATCAGAACTTAAAACTATTTAAAAAAAAATGTCTTTGGATGTCTTTGGGGGAATGATGGGCGTGAGGGGGCTAGTTGCCCTCCAATCACATTCGACTATCAAAAAGGGCACTAGCCCTTTGAATTTCCAATCGAATGAGTTTTTTTTGAAGTTTCTACGACAAAGGGGAGGGCAATAGCTACTAGAATAATAGCGGGGTCTTTTATAAAAACCTTATATGCCCCCAGGGCATAACTTAAAACCCTTGCCCTGAGGCTTGTGGGGGAGTGTCCTCCTCAAAAACATATTTTCTATCTGGAAATCAACTACGCTGAACAAAATGAATATCTCAAAATGTTGATTGGATGTGTTTGGGGGAATGATGGACATGGGGGGGGGGGGGGGCTAGTTGCCCTCCAATCACTTTCAACTATTAAAAAGGGCACTAGCCCTTTGAATTTCCAATCGAATGAGCTTTTTTTGAAGTTTCTACGACAACGCCTTCTATAAAAACCTTATATGCTCCCAGGGCATAACGTAAAACCCTTGCCCTGAGGGTTGTGGGGAGTGTCCTGCTCAAAAATGTATTTTCTATCAATTACGCTGAACAAAATGGCTATCTCAAAATTTTGATTGGATGTGTTTGGGGGAATGATGGGCGTGAGGAGGGGGGGGGGTAGTTGCCCTCCAATCACTTTCGACTATTAAAAAGGACACTAGAACTCTCGATTTCCAATCGAATGAGCCCTCTTTGAAGTTTTACAACGACCCCTTCCATATGAAGTGCCTCTGGAAAAAAAAAAATAAATAAAAAAAACAATAAAACATTGAAGCCGTATGGCCTTTACTATAGGCAACGCTACAGCGTTGCCTCTGATTCTGAAAAAGGCTTATGCCAGCTTTGCCTCTCACTGCGACTATCTGTCTGGGCCTTTTCTCCAATTATTTGAAAAAAAAAACTACGTTTTCTAAAGAGTTAAAGAGGCTGAGTTACAAGGTCGAACCTTAAACGTACAGGGATTAGGAGGCACAGTTGGGGGGCTGCCGCCCCCCAAACCCCCCGCTTTCGCAGCCTTTAAATAAAAAAAAAATTTTTAAACTGAAAGTAAGGAGCGACATTAAATCTTAAAATGAACAGAAATTATTCCGTATATGAAAGAGGTTGTGTCCTCCTCAACGCCTCGCTCTTTACGCTAAAGTTTTTGTTGTTTAAAAAAAGAGTTGTGAGAAAGTCAAACTTTAGCGTAAAGAGCGAGGCGTTGAGGAGGGCACAGCCTCTTTCATATACGGAATAATTTCTGTTCGTTTTAAGATTTAATGTCGCTCCTTACTTTTAGTTTAAAAAACTTTTTTTTTATTTAAAGGCTGCGAAAGCGGGGGGTTTGGGGGGCGGCAGCCCCCCAACTGTGCCTTTTAATCCCTGTACGTTTTAAGGTTCGACCTTGTAACTCAGCCTCTTTAACTCTTTAGAAAAACGTAGTTTTTTTCAAATAATTTCTGCACGTTTTTGTACAGTTTATTACTTATTATTGCTCCTTGTAACTCAGCCTCTTTAACTCTTTAGAAAACGTAATTTTTTTCAAATAATTTAAAAAAGAAACTGGGTTTCTTTTTAAAGTTTGAATTCAGTATTAAAAAAATTGCTCTGATGGTGAATCGAACCCGGGTTTTCCGCCTGAAAGTCTGGAGTGTACCGCTAGACTATACAGACACAACAGTAATTGTTTTTTAGTATATGGAAGCTATTTTCGACGCAAGCAAATTCCCAAAAAACTTGATATTTTGGTTTTTGGAAAACAGGGAAGGAGTGATCAGATTGAGCTGAAATTTCGAGATAAGCTTCCAGGCCCTAGGAAAGATTATCCTCCAAATTTCAGCCCGATCAGACAACGTTAAAGGGGGTTGTGGTCGGAAAAATTAACATGGGCTAATATAGGAAAACAAGGTTTTTCGTAAATGTAAATTCGGGGGATAATTTTTTCGGTCTGAAAATATCAAAAGGCCCTAACAGGTCGAATTCTGCTTCGAATGAGTCCTCATTCAACCGGATCCGTTGTCAACTGTGGCTGTAGGCGTGGCTAAGAAAAAAAAAGAAATGAATTTTAAGTGGCTATATTTGGTTTTTTGAACAGGGAAGGAGTGATCGGATTGAGCTGAAATTTCGAGGATAAGCTCCCGGGCCCTAGGAAAGCTTAACTTCTAAATTTCAGCCCAATCGGACAACGTTAAAGGGGGGCTGTGGTGGGAGGGTCCAAACTTCCGGCCCAGTTTACCCCATGAAGATAAAGTCGGAGGAGGATGAAATTTTGCAAGTTTCTTAGTTTGAGCTTGGGCTACAAAATGCGATTACCGCCGTCTCTCTGCGACCTCTAGGACCTGAAATCGCTTAACATTGTGGTGGGTCGCCTCTTTATAGAGGCACAACTGTGCCTCCTTGATTAGTCATCGCTCTCAATTTATTCACCACAGTCTACCAAGTTGATTCGATTCAAAAGATTTTCATTTGAGCAGTAAATCTATTTCTCAAGGCTTCACTTATATTAACTGAAGATTATTAAAGGTAATCAAAGGTTAGTGTCCTTTGTAGGGGGAACCCGGGAGGGGTGGATGTATGCACTTCAAGAAATCGTCCCAGGGGATCACTGAAGCTCTGGATCCAATCCTTAATTCACCAACTTTTCAAGATAGGCAGAAGCCCCTCGTCTAAAATTTTACCTCAAACAGAAACAGTAGAAATGAGTTCAAGAACCTTCTTTTGAATCTGACTTACTACAACAGTAGCTATTCATTGTAAAAATGATGAGGACAATAGAGACAAACACACGATAATTATTAATATTCAAAAATATAATGCATAGCCTTTAGAAGAAAACTTTTAAAAGGAACGAAAAAATGAACACTACACGAAAAGTAGGGATTCATTCTCAGTATAATTCTATGACGTTGGAAGGGAGGTGGGCTTGCACTGAACTAAAATAGAGAGCATAATCTTTTGACTTATTATTTAATGTATTTTTTGTGCTTCTTTCTTTTTTTTTATTTATAAACTTAAAGTTCTAAAGCAGCACCTAATTTGAAAAAAAAATATGACTAGATTCTTTAAGTTCCTTTTCATTATTCAGTGACTTCCATTAGAAACCACGTGCTACCGTTTCACAAAAATCCTAAGGGGGGATTTATGTTATTTTCAAAATCAAGGGGATTTTTTTTCTTTCCAATGAAAATACCGAACAGTCTTTTCCCAACGAAAATAGTCAACAGGTATTTTTTTACTCTAGTTGGGAGGGGGTCAGCTGAAACACTCAAAATAAGATTTACATAATTTCTGAAAGTGACTGACGAAAGTTGGACCCTCGACTGATCCAAAAAGTAAGAAAAATGTCCGAAAAGAAAATCTCTATATAAGCTTAGCTAGACTAGCTAAGAGTAGCACATTGGGTATTGACTAGCTATCTAGACTATTGACTAGCTATTGACTAGCTATCTAGACTAGCTAGAGTAGCACATTGGGTATTGAGGGGTTACTGGCTTTCAAAATCGTGTACATCGGGTCACACGCACCACACATGGCAGATGTGAGTTGCACGTGGCACAAAGAGCCGAGAGGTATACCAGTTGGCGAAGACTGTGTGACCCTTCAAAGGTACCTAGCCTAATGCCATTAAGTGGAATAACATACAACAGAGTAAACTTTGATAAACTGAACAATTTTGCATAAATTTTGATTCGTCGAAACGTGTATACAATTACTTGGATATCCCATAATTTCGACAATTCAAGACTAAATACAATTTTTTCCGACTATTATTTTCCGCCAGTTAAATTCTGAGAAGATTTTAAAAAAATCGGTAAATCACCTCAAAATCTTTGATAAAACCCTCCACTTAGGATAAAACCCCTAAGTAGCCTATTTAAGACTCAAATCGTCAGTGAGATTCAAACAAGTTTTGCATAATATATCATTATTTCATTTTTTACATAAGATTATTTTAACTGTATAAGCAAAAATTCACTTTTGGCTTTAAACACGGAGACTATTAAAAATGATTGCCAAACCCGCAGGAGATCAACAAAGAGAGAGAAAAAAAAGACAGGTTCGCCCACACTGCGCATGCTAAACGACAAAAATACACTAGAGGCGGATTATATGGGATATTTAATCAGTGCCAAAACAACGTCATTTTCAACAAGGCTTTCAACATTAACAGCGAACAGCGAACGAAAATGACAAAGCAACAATTACTACCAAATTAGCAATATCCAACGGCAAAGAAGTTCCTTTACCACGAAGAATTCGAAAAACATTTCTTCGGTACTTTCGCTAAAAAATACGGTTTTGGCATTGTTATTGAATAAATAATAAAATTGCCCCCTATCTAGATTTTGAACAAGGCATTTTGTCCCCCCCCCTATACATTTCTATGAATTGACGCCAACGCTTTGGGTGCTACTAGGGATATGTTTGATACGTACCAAGTTGGTTATAATTTCCTGCTTTTACTACTTGCCAGTTCTGAATTTCAACATGTCTATTTTTGTAAGTTCATGTAATCGGCAAAAAATATACTTGAAAGTACAGTACTTAGAAATTTAGAGGCTAAAGTACCTATTTATTTTTAAAAGAGATTAAATAATATAAGATTTACGGTTGAATTTGTTCTTAACAGTCGAACAAATAACCTCAAATCTAAAATAAGTTAACAAGTTTTTCATAAAAAAAAGACCCAATGAAAACAAACTTTAACACCAAAAATTTTCAATTGCTACAGAGTAAAGTAACTAATATTATAACTTTTAAAAATATAAAGAAAAAAAAAAACAGTTACACAGCCATACAACACAAATAATTAAGAGCACTTCGTGACAAGGGCCTGGCAAAATGGAGGGGGGGGGGGATAATTGCTGACCCTGGGAAAAAGGCGGAAAAACATACACTTCACCTTAAAATCTATGTTTGCTCCTCTTGGTGCTTTGGTATACCAATTCGTATACCGTCTAACGAAAATATTTACGCCGAGTAACAAATTTGAGAAATTATTGTCTCACTAAAATTGCTCATGGCCACTGTGAGGACAGGCAGTCATGGTCTCACGGATCAGAACAATCCATCTCAACATCCTTCTTCTGTTTCGAGCAGCTTTCTGTAGGTGCTTCGAAGTTTCGCAACAGGAATCCTAATTTATACCCTATATACCCGGTATATCATGTATACCTCACACTTATTTATACCCTGCTTATACCAGGCAATACTTGTTTATATACCAAGTTAAGACCCAGCTGCATTAACTTGACAAGCAAAACCCATTATAGATGAAAAAAAAAGAACTTGCCATAACCCAACGGTTGTTGACTTTTTTCTTGGAGCCTTGGACTGTTTAAGGAATTACTTTGCATCGATTGTTGTGTATTTCCAATCACCAAATACGAAGTCTGTATAAGTGTGGAGCGACATTTTCCCTGAAGTTAAGAAGTGGCAGACAGAAGTGGCTTGGGGGACAGAATTTTTCAAAATGATGATGAGTTTCAAGGAACCACCACAACTCACTTAAAATCGTTAGCGGCAACATTCCATAAAAAGAGTATCACGAAAATTGTTCATAGATATGACAAATGCCTCAATCGTCAGGTTGACAGTGCAGAGAAGTAACCACAATTGAACATTACTTTTGGCAATAAACCATTTCTTTTTATATTTACTAGTCCTTCCTTCACAGCCAATCAGAAGTTGAAAAGAAATACCAAACCTCACACATCCAACACTTATATAAAATACTATTCCATAAAAATAGTAATGTAAACATAAACTATGTTTAAAAAAAAGCAAGAGAACGTTATTGACGTTAGCCTATAAAGGACATAAAAGCAGCCTAAATGGGTTTCAATACTTCAGCAAGTTTTTTTTCAATCCCCCAAAAAAGGAAAAAAGTACTTGCCTTCATTTCATCTTGCAATCTCTTCAGCTCACTTCTAACTTGAGTCAACTCAGATTGATGGCGGTTAGCCAAGGCCTCCTGATTTGAAAGACTTCTCTTCAAAGATGTTGTTTTTCATCTTCAGTCTGAGAGAGCCTAAAATCAATAATAACATTGACTAGACTTCCAACGAGCAGAAATACAACATATTATTATGTTGTATTACATACTATTATAACCCCTCAGTACATACCTCCTACGTTGAAAGTAAGGAGCTACTTAGGGGGAGGTCCTGGCCCCTAACAAAAACCTCGATTTTCCCAGACTTCTGGGTACAGTGAGAATGGGCGGGCAGCCCATAGAATCGAGGAGGACGGGGCAAAAACACACACTATTCCACACATACGAGTCATACATGCGGTCTCTTATAAAGTTTCTGCATCTCAAATGGGACGATCTGCGATTGACGACAACAGGATACCACGAAGACTGACGACTCCTTGCCAATGCCCTAGGTGCCTCTGAAGGCACGGGAGGGTCTTAGATCCAATATAAGGGCTCCTTGAACTTTGAAAAACCGCAAGCAAGATCTAAATGAACAAATTACTGGGCCAAAATTTCCTCGCGAGTCACCTTTAACCTTTCTAATTGTCAAAAAATTAATTTAACGTAATTTCCGCATTAAAGATATCGCACTGGTCCCTATTAAGGGTCAGACCTGGGAAATATATCCCATCATCTTCATCTTGACAGCCCTGCTCGTCCGTGTCGTATTTACTGAATTTCGTTAGAATCTCCATTATTATTTCAAAAGTTTTCAATGCCTACATATATAGTTTTTCGGTCTACATTAAACAGTGTAGCCCAAAAGCAAATAGAAATATTTGAAAACGCTATTGCTGAACTATATATTTCTTTTTTAAATCTCCATTTCAGCACTTAAACTGACATATTTTTGAATAATCATCGTTTTTTTCCTTCATATTCATGACCAAAAGCAAAGTCATCTCAACCTCCTTTAACTCCACCCTCGTATTAATTCAACTCGTTAAACTCAAGTTTTTTTAAAATAGCCCCATTCAACTTAGATTGGGGTAGAACTCAGCCTCGTGATGAGTTAGATAGGTTAAGTTAGTTGAATAAAGGTCAAAATTAATGGCGTCGAGGTACAAGCACACCAACCCTGGCGTAGCCTATATACAATAAAAAAAGACACTATTTTTTCTGTTTACTTTGTTGCGGAATTTCTTTTTTATGCACAAAAAAAAAAAAAAATCAAAAAGGGACTGAGAGCTCCTGAGCAATTAAAAGCTATATTTTAATCAAATTGATTTTACGCCAAATATTTCACCTTCCTTTTAAATTTTAACGCTCGCCTTTTCGTTCAGAGAGCATTCGTAAACCAAATCTAGAATAAAATTTCCAAAACGGTAAAAACTGTCTCGAATTTCAAAATCCAATCAAAGGGGAACACACTATCCCACCATCAATCGATCGTTAGCGATTAATAAAAAATGAATTGAAAAGTAAGTAGTAACTTTGTCAGGCTTCCAGAAACTCAATGCACAAGTTAAGTCCATTTCTAAGTGATGTTAGTAAAAAAGAAAAGGAAAAGACAAGAGGAGTATAGGTTTAGCAACATCTAAACCAAATAAAGCCTCTGAACTTTTGTCACTAGTTAACATGATAATGATAATAATACTACTAGCACTAACAGCTCACCGCAGCACCAAGCCACCCGAGGCCAACACAGTTACGCACGATCCTCCTCCATCCAAATGTATTCAAAGCCTCCCTCTTTATACCCTCCCAGAAAGTTTTTATTTCCCTTAAATATTTCCTTACGACATAATCCCGCCCCCATAGAGGACGTCCCGCTTTTCGTTCAGTTCTAGACCGTTGGCCGAAAAGGACAATCTTTGACAATTTGTCATCCTTCATCCGCAAAACGGGCCCTAGCCATCTCAACCTTTCTGTCATTATGACCCTAGGAGGCGGGATTGATTCACACTTTTTGTAAAGCCTACTGTTGGAAATAGTGAAGTTAGTTAAGCTAAATTTCTTAATTAAGTTTTCACCATTTATTATAAACATTTTTTTCAAAATACCCAAAAATCTAAATAAAAAAACCCAAAAAGCAATAAACTTTTACTATTAAATTAATTCTATATAATATTTGTCATTCCTGAACCATCTTTAAATGAAAAATATTTAATCATGGGCACCCATAAGGGGGCAAGGTGGGTCGCCAGCCCCCCCCCCCCTGGCTGAATTGCGGTGTCATACGAGTATATTTGTATTAATTTAAAAAACTTTCCACAGAATAAGTTTTCAAAGAAAAGTACAGAGCTCTATTAAGCCAAAAATGGACAGAAATGAAGTCAAGTAATCATCCAAGCGTAACACTACCACAACTCATTATCAACAATTAAATGAAATTCAAAATGAAGAGAAATTAGAATAAATAGCGGAGTCAAACTTGAAACGAGCAAAAATTAACATTAGTAGGGCTGACAACCCCCATGCCTTCTCAATACCAGAACATAACTTAGGCTTTACTGAAGAAAAAAAAATGACCGTGGATTGTCAGTTTAATTTACCTATACTGATATTTATTCCTTAAAATAAAAAATGGGTAAAAAAGTAAATAAAAAAAAGTTTTTTTACTTATTTAAGTAAATAAAAAAATTAAAACATTTGAACATATTTTGTTTTCAGTAAAGCGCAAATTATGTTCTGGTCTTGAGAAGGCATGGGGGTTATCAGCCCTACTAATGTTAATTTTTGCTCGTTTCAAGTTTGACTCCGCTATTTATTCCAATTTCTCTTAATTTTGAGTTTCATTTATTTATTGATAGTGATTTGTGGTAGTGTTACGCTTGGATGATTACTTGACTTCATTTCTGTCCATTTTTGGCTTAATGGAGCTCTTTACTTTTCTTTGAAAAGCTTGTTTTGTGGAAAATGTTTTTTTAGATGAATTTCTGTTCGTTTTTTATTGACAGTCATTTTCATGGAAAAGAAAAATAATATTTTATATCTTTTCGTTTTTTTTTTATAAGAATCCATAGTTTGGCATAATTGTAGGGGTTTGACATGCCCAATATCTCTAAAGACCGTTCTACAATACTGAACAAAACAGCTATCTCAAAATTTTGACTAGATGTGTTTCGGAAAAAAATCGGCTTGACAGACGGGCTGATTGCCCTCCAATCCCTTTTTACTCTTAGAAAGACCCTAGAACTTTTAACTTTGAATCGAATTTGCTTCTTAAAATGTTTTAATGATATTTCCAGCTATTATAGAGTGGTGCTGCCTATGATATTGCTTATATGCCTTTTTGAAAACCTGCATGTATACAGTTTTTTCGTTTAATTGGAACGCCCCCTAAACATTTCCCAGATTTTCACCTTAATACTCTAAGCGTCATTAGTTACAGTAACTGTAGTTGTAGTACTAAAAGTATACACATAGTGCCTTCTGGCTAGTTCAAAATCCCCCACAACTTACTCTTAAAGATCTAACTTAATAATATAAATTGTTCTTGAGATATTGCTTTGTCACCTTTTTGAAAGTTCACATTCTCATAGTTTGTTTTTTCACACATTCTCATAGATTCTCATATATTTGAATACTGAAGACATTGTTATATTCTCTTTGGACTATCGGCTACAAAATGGCTGTCTCAAAATTTCGATCGAATGTGTTTGAGGAAAAGAGGATATCAGGGATAGGGGGGTGTGTGTGTGTGGCTTCGTTTTTTTATAAGAATCCATAGTTTGGCATAATTGTAGGGGTTTGACATGCCCAATATCTCTAAAGACCGTTCTACAATACTGAACAAAACAGTTATCTCAAAATTTTGACTAGATGTGTTTCGGGAAAAAATCGGCTTGACAAACGGGCTGATTGCCCTCCAATCCCTTTTTACTCTTAGAAAGACCCTAGAACTTTTAACTTTGAATCGAATTTGCTTCTTAAAATGTTTTAATGATATTTCCAGCTATTATAGAGTGGTGCTGCCTATGATATTGCTTATATGCCTTTTTGAAAACCTGCATGTATACAGTTTTTTCGTTTAATTGGAACGCCCCCTAAACATTTCCTAGATTTTCACCTTAATACTCTAAGCGTCATTAGTTACAGTAACTGTAGTTGTAGTACTAAAAGTATACACATAGTGCCTTCTGGCTAGTTCAAAATCCCCCACAACTTACTCTTAAAGATCTAACTTAATAATATAAATTGTTCTTGAGATATTGCTTTGTCACCTTTTTGAAAGTTCACATTCTCATAGTTTGTTTTTTCACACATTCTCATAGATTCTCATATATTTGAATACTGAAGACATTGTTATATTCTCTTTGGACTATCGGCTACAAAATGGCTGTCTCAAAATTTCGATCGAATGTATTTGAGGAAAAGAGGATATCAGGGATAGGGGGTGTGTGTGTGTGTGGCTATTTTCTCTCCATCACGCTTGACTCTTAAAATGGAACTAGAAGTATGCATTTCCAATCAAATGAGCCTCCTCTAAAGTTCACATGACCACCTCTTCATAAAAACCTTACATACCCCCGGAGCATAACTTAAAACCGTTATCCCCATACTTTAGGGGGTTGTGCCAACACCAAAGACCGTGTTATGAGATCTTTGGACTATTTTTTGAAGAAATGACAATCTTATAATTTCTATCGGATGCATTGGGGGAAAATACGACGTGGGGGGGGTATAGCTGCCCTCCGATAAATTTGACTCTTAAAAATGGCTCTTTAACTTCCGATTTACAATCCAATGAGCCCCCTCCGAAGTTAATACGAACACTGTTTCCATAAAAACCTTAAATGCCCTCGGGGCATACCTCACAACCCTTGCCCTGAGGACTGTGAGGGGTACACATCCTCAAAGAGATAATTTCTGGACTTTTAAACTACGTCAAACAAAATAACTATCTCAAAATTTTGACTGGAAGTGTTTGGGGAAATGATGGGCGTGGGTGGGTGGTTGCCCTCCAATCACTTTTGACTATTAAAGAAGGCGCTAGCCATTTCAACTACCAACCGACTGAGCCCTTTTCAAAGTTTCTACGACAACAAATGGCCATCTTAAAATTTCTATCAGATGCGTGTCTGGAAAATACGACGTGTGTGTGCAGGGAGGGGGCTATTTGCCTTCTGATCACTTTGACTCTTAAAAAGAGCACTATGACTTCTGATTGCCAATCTAATGAGCCCTCTTTGAAGTTTATACGACCACCATTTCTATAAAAACCTTATATGCCCCCAAGGCGTAACTTACAACCCTTGATCTGAGGGCTATATGGAGAGGGGGGGGGGGGGGAGTTATCCTCAGAGACATAATTTCTGGACCTTTCCACTACAATGAACAAAATGGCTATCTCAAAAATCATTATTGAATGTGTTTGGGGAAATGATTGGTGTATGGAGGGGGATGCATGACCTCCAATCACTTTTGACTGTTAAAAAGGCCCGTAGAACTTTGATTACCAATCAAATGAACCGCCTATGAGGTTTATACGACCACCCTTTCTTTAAAAAAACCTGATATCCCCACAGGGCATAACTTACAACTCTCACTCTGAGGGTTGTGGGGGGAGGGGTTGTCATTCTCAAAGTTATAATTTGCGGACTTTAAAACTACACTGAACGAAATGACCATCCAAAAATTTTGCTTGGATGTGTTTGGGGAAGTTATTGACGCGGGGGAGGGGGAGCGGGTTGCCCTCCATGAGCTGTTTTGAAGTTCCCATGACATTTCTTTCTATAAGAAGTGCCCTGGTCTAAACAGAACAATACATTGTGTCCACATCGCTCTTTACTTAGGCAGCGCTATAGCGCTGCCTATGATATTTTGTCTTTATATTTCAATTATACAGCACTAGAAGTGCGGATTAGACCAGGCAAGCCCCCTCCCCTAAAATTTAGTCTATGGGCGCCCATGTATCTCATTAGACACTTTTTTTCCAAACAAGTTATTAAACTATTGGTTACTATGGGTTGTGGTTAAATTTCAACTAGTTTGTTTAGCTTAATATTCAATGAATGTCAATACAATCTATGTATAATATGTAAATCCCCACTTTATCAAATTTTATACGAGTCTCTGGTTTGAACTATCTGTAGTTTATTATATCAAATATTATTGGGCCTTTTTCCGTTTTTCCTTTTTTTTCTCCGACATGCGTATTCCGCCCATCGTCCACTTTTTTTTAAGAATTATCTATTAATTTATTTTTTTCCTTTTAAGTGCCCATCAAGGCCGGATAAAAGGCGATTGGGCCATATCAGGCCCCGCATTTGAAATGGTCATGCGTTACCATCAAACTGAACAAAAAAAGATTTTTAATTTAAAGTAAATTGCTTTTGATTTATTGTGAGTTATTCAAATAATCAAAAATATATTTATTTTACTTTTGTATTGCTGGATGAGATTTATTAATGCACTTATTATAATATAATATATACTATATAACATAGAAAACAGAGATTTTGTGCACTACGTACTTGAACAACTTTACGTACGTAAATTACTATGCGTAATGCGTAATAAATTACTATGCGTTTTAAATAAAATTTAACACATAGAGAGGACCCCCAAACCTATTCAATTCCCGTCCTGGTGTCCGTAAACCATGCGAATCACTAACCTGAAAACAATGACCTGATACAATACGACAAGTATCGATTTCTAAAGTAGGCCCTAGACGGTCAATCATTTTGATCAACAGCTTCCTTCAATCGATTGACTCAATCATGATTGACCGTATAAGAACCTGTTTGACGCTTGAATCAAGCGTTGACGGTGATTGATAGAAAGTTTGAATGACTCAATCATTTTGACCAAAAGGAGTGTTTTTAGATCAGCTTCGGTCAAGATTGAAGGGTTGATTGAAGAAAACGTCAGGCAAACGTCTAAGGCCTCCTTAAGAAGTACTTGTACAATCTGTATAAGTTGGTTTTCGGATGGTCACAAGAGGGTATATATTTTCTCTTATGCCCAAAGCTTAAAAAAGACTATAATTCATGGTAGAGACTGCAATTAGCCACTAGACTTTACGATGATAAACTTTATGCGTAGTATCTTATGTGTACCCTGTTTCATCAAACAACTAGGGAACTGAACATAAACTTTCGGGATTTTTTACGGAGGGAAGAGGGGAGTAAAAAAATTCATGCCTGGGCAAAGGGTGAAGTAGTTTTTCCTATTTTCAGAAAAAAATGGGTTATGTCCCCTCCCCTTTTTTATGCCAGTCATCTAAAAGACTCATTGGCTAGTTAATAATGTTATCAAACACAGTAACAGACAAGACAAGTGGAATACCAACTGAACAGTGCTAAATTAAACAGAAAAAGAACATTTGAAAAAAACTTTATCCAGAGGGGTGAAGAGCGTTGGATACATTTCTTTCTTCCTTTCTTTTATTCCTCATCAATAATTGGTTTTAAAAAAATGATGCAAGTTCGGTACATTGCCTAAAACCAAAGCCACGTCCAGGCTTTTGGGGAGAGAGGGATAACTTTGAAAGAGAAATTTAAGATCTCTGATTAAAAAAAAAAAAAAAAACTGAGAGCATATTTAGGCAAAAACTTTTATTTTAAGTTTCACAGTAAGGTAGAAACCAGATTAGGGTAATTTTTGGTGTAGGATTGAAATCCGGTGCAGAAAAAAATATACCACTTGGTTCCCCATTAAAATAATAATCATCACCAGCGTGATTTTTTTTTCCGACTGATTTGCTCCCCTATAAGACAAATTAGGAAGGGATTACCTACCTTATTATCTACACCAATCATGTAATTAGCTGGCAATATTCTGAACTAATTTAACCACAGAGATAAATAACACGACAACAATTTTTGCCAAAATCTTGCCTGATTGGCAGTTAAATTCTTTATATAAAATTTAAAGTTAGATTTGAATTTTGTTGAATTTTTAGTAATGTTGGTCAAAAACAAAAACAGGTGGTCAGAGTGTAGTTTAAGCATACCCATGAAATTGGGCATGATGGCTAGATGGCAATCATGTGGACACAAAAAGGATAGTAGGTAGTTATCGTATTTCAGAGTTCTTTATTTCATTACCGTATTAATTTGAACTACAACTACGTCTTCAAATAATTTTTGTAACGAAATAAAAGTTTGTTACAAAAGAGACCTGATATATAAACGAAATATAGAAGAGCAATTAGCAAAAACAGCATTTTTACTTTTACACATTAAGCCACTGTCAACCAATATTGGTATATCCAAGGTATTATACATTTCTTCATATTGACGAATATATTTATTCCGGCACGTACACGGGAATACTTCCTGGGGGGGGGGGGGGGGGGGGGCAATATAACACTTGCTGATAATTTCACTAAAAATGTCTAAAAATTCTTGAGAATTAATTACTTCGGTGAGGGGGGGGGGGGCAAGGCCATCCTGGGTATGTCTGTATATTTATTACATATATGATCTCTAAAGCTTTGAAAAGCGAGAGAAGGGCCATGTTATCTATTTTACGAGTTCTGCAAGAGTAAAAAGGTTCCAAAACACTAATTTATACTACACTCACACCGAGAAAATCGTATATCTACGTTAATTTCTTGTATTTTCTGATCACCATATAAAGCTAAAGTTCCGTCTTCGAAAATATCTAAGCTAAAATTTTAAACTCCTACTAGCGCATGGATAAATGAAATACAATCTTGTTTTATATTAATAAAAATACACTAAGTAAACTAATGCAAAAGGAACTCACTCAGGATCTGATTCACTTTTTGATCTGGGCCTGCCTTTCCGCTTCATATTTAAATAAATAGATAATATTAGAAAGAACCGACCAATATCAGAGGAATTGAACTAGTAACTACTTTGAATAATTATGTCTTTCTGCATGATCAATAGGATGAAACGAAACCTGTCACATGGGACCAGTTTCTTTCTATAACAGGTCAGTATCAGATATCAACTAGGCTTTTACCCAGCACCAGGTACTTTTCGAACTAAACTCCATGAAATTAATCGGTCACATCTAAACTTTTCGTCGTAGTCACAGCAAAAGGTTTTTGTCAAAAATCATTGTTGACATTTTTTTCTGGCAGAAGAAACGCCAATTTGGAGAAATTTCGTTTAGTCGCTGTCCACGCTAAAGGTCGTATCTGCCATTTCCAGAAATTCAAGATTATTTCTAAAAAAAATTTCTAAGTTGTTCTCAAAGGCCCTGTGGGGCTGTTTGTGTCAAATATACCATATACTACTATACTATGAATCAGAAGCTGAATATTCTTTATCTTGTCAATCCTCCCTTAGAGAATGACTTGGTAAACAATTTTTTGCATTTTTTTTTCTGGTAAAATTACCAATTTAGCTAAAATTTCTGAGATGATTACCATAAACGTTTTTTAAGTTGCTCTCAAGGAGAAGATTAGAAAGAAATCAGAAAAATGTTGATATTCTAATCAGAGTAAATAAAACAGACCATTGATATTTTAATCATTTTCTGAAGATTATGTATTACGTATTGATAACGTTTGCAATTCGTAACAATTTGCATTAGGAATATTTACATAAGAAAAGGGGACCCCCTGGAAATCTTTCTTATGCTATTTTTTTAGTTTAAATTCAGACTGTGTGGCATTAACTAAAGGAAACTTGAGATATGAATAGAATGAATATTCATAAAAGCCAATGAACATCCATGGCTTTGCCAATCCTTTCTTGGAAAACAGTCAAGCAAACTATTTTTTGGAATTTTTTCCAGAGGGGTGAGAATGTCAGATAAGACCTTTGTGAGTGAGGTACTTGTGTATTATAGCGACCACACCAATATTTGGACAGCGTCACTTGGAATATAGCCATAAAAAGTGAAGTTTAGTTAATCATAATGAAAGGTACCAAGATATGATAAAAATATAATACAAAATTATGGAAACTACAACAGAGAATTACAGAAAGCAAGCCGCCCAGAATGCATTATATTAAATAGCTAACCTAACCAACTCGATATATTAAATATTAATTAAAATATACCTATATAGTAGTTTATCTCACAGAGGCTGAGCTAAATTATTTCCGAGTGCACACAGAGAAACAAGTTTAACAGCAGATCAAGAACAACAGTGTGGTCGCTATAATACACCAAGTACCATGAGTGATACTAAACCATTTTATAATGATTTATGAAAAACATCAGGCCCATTATTCTATATTACTTCTCAATTTCAACAGTTTGCATTTATTTTCAAGATATTTTATCGCCTAGACCAATGCTATCTGACCCTTTTGCCCCGGTATGGTGAAAAAAGGTAAAATCCCTAACCAGACCTTTTAAGAAATATTCCATGATAAACCTGAAAAGAAACCAAGTACCTAATTATTCTGCATTTTGACTGTCGAGTTTCGTTACAGACAAAAAAAAAACAAGTTATGTAGAATCTGACCGATCAAATCATTGCTATTTGCAATAACACGATCAATGCTGTGCAATTTCATGAGATTTAGAATTATCTCCTGAAAACGGAGAGACAACAATTGAGTTCTTTCCTTATTTACCACATGCAAATAGCCTTTATAAGACATTGGAAAAAAACGCCCAGGTCGTTTTCGTTTTTAGATTCTAGCTATCTTAACCAAATATTTGCAGTGGCATCATTCAAGGAATGTATGACATCATAAGAACACGTCAACCATCAGGATTTCAAGTACTCTCCATAGAGCAGAGAACACAAATTGATGATCAATATTTATATTTATTCATAACTTCCATAGGCTTAAGAGTATACTGCACAAGAGGAGAGAGGGGCCCTCCTAAAGCTAAAACACACTTTATGGGGGATGTCAAATAGTATACTTCCGGCATTTCTTTAATCCTTTTTCCATTAACCTTAAGGACGAAAATTCAGAAGAGAATGGGCCGTAGAAAAGAAAATCATTCAAACTAAGACATCACAGCAAAAACTGTAATTCCTACTAAACTGCCATTCCTTGTAACTTCAGCAAAAACTATATCCTTTGAGCACACTCAGGACACATACTATTTTTTGATAAGTCCCATAGTAGCACAGTGGGTTCGATCTCAGCTTAGTAACATGAGACCCA